>NIJG01000041.1:569094-774106 GCA_002201625.1 Euglossa dilemma | reverse complement strand
TTTATTTATTTATAATATATTTATATCTATATTTATTTATATATGTATAGTGTGCGCCTCGGAGCACATGAGGTTACTTTTACAGGGAACAGAGATCGTGTACGCACGGCGATACGTCTTTTCGTCGGCCATTATTACTCCGTCATTTTTCCCTTCTTCCCTTCCGGTTCCGTACCTGTTCGATGAAGCCACCGCGAGCGACCAACGGGGCTCGCCTATATCAGCGACGCAAAACAAAAGAAATTTAAAAAAACGAGCAAACAGAGATACGCAGCAGACGACGAAGAAAAAAAAAAGAAATAAAAAGAGAAGAAAATAAAGAGGAAATGCGAAGGTGGAGGTGAAGTTTTGTTTGGCCCGACGCGGTATTGGCGGATGGCACGGATTCCGGCGTTCGTCGCGGATGCGGAAAAATAAAATGGCGAACGGGAATCGCGGCCGACGAGGCGAAGGCAGAAGAGAAGAAACGAAATGGCGATCGGTGTGTGGTGGAAGAACGATCAGGCCTGCGCGGCAGACACGGATGCGGCGGGTCCGTGACGGAAGTCGAACGCCTCTGCGATTAGCCGCGAGTCTCTACTCGCTACTCGCGTCGAGGGGAACGAGCACGCGTCGATCTTCGTCGTGCCATTGCGGGTTCGTGACGTCGGAGTGGCTGTCGCGCCGCCGCTGCTCGCGCGGAAGTCACGAAAAGGAAACAAGAAGGATCTAGAGGAGCTGATCGGAATACTCTAGCGACCGCGAGAACTCGACGGGATGTTGCGTGTTCCACTGTGCCTTGACTGCTGAGAAATTCCGGAAATCCCGCCGATTTCTCGGCAAAAGTTTATCACAGGCCCCGGTCTGCTTTTCGCCTTCGAGAAAGAGTTCCGTAGCAAGAGAGAACGGAGATTCCGGCTCGAATATTATCATTCGTTTAGTTATCCAAAGAAATAAATTACAAAACGACAGCGGAGATTTTCGAGAAACCGCGGTTTCGGATGATTTCGCGTAGAAAAAGATCGAGAAAATCGTAATCGAATTGGAAATTAAGAGGTTACGTCGAGATTACGAGCGAATCACGCGAGGAATCTCGAGGAGCGGGAAACCGTAATCGCGGATTTCTGGGAAATTTCAAGAATTCCGTGCCGCCTGATCTTCGAGGAATTCCATCGCCTCGACTTCCGGTCACATTTTCCACTGTAGGTTCATAAAAACGCAACACATACGTTTTCTATTTACTACATCCTGTTGCATCCTCGGAAGAATATAACGAGGAGTTAATTGCCGTCGCGAGGCGTCGAGCAGATGTAGCGAAAATCGGGGAAATCATGCGAATCGTTTCGTCACGAACCGCGTTTCCGGCGAGATCGCGAGGAGAAGGATCGCGAAGCTGAGTAAGTCTCTCTCTCTCTCTCCCTCTCTCTCGAAAAGATGGGTCGAGGCGGAATCTAGGATTCGGGATGGCGAAACGGAAAAGCTGGGAGATCGATCCTGTTTTTAGCAGACCGTCTGGCGAAAGAATGGCGTCGACGGTGCCCGGTCCCCCGCGTTCATCGCGTTTACGGCGTTCTTTTCGCGGTACAGTTGCACAGGCGTAGATCGGCGTCCTTGAAGTACGTTTGATGGTATGGTACGTATCTTGGTCGTGGTCCGGTATAATTATTCCTACATCTTATCACAAGTACTCGTCGATCTTCCCGCTCATCCTCGACACATCGGACTTCTGCAACACAACGGAAAACGTTCTTCTTAGTAATGGATAATATATTTTGCGATTTATTTTTAAAAATGCATCGAGTGACAATATAGAAGGGGTATATACGTTTACAATTTCCTCAAAGTTTCACGTCGCAAAAATATTCGGAATCTTAATACATTTGAATGGAAATAACCGAAACAGCAATTTTCTGGATATGATAGTTTCTTTACGAGTAAGACACTCCTCGTTTGATTCTCATTAGAGATAAATTTGTTATTTTTCTATAGTACGTATTTCTTATTTTTGTCCATTGTGTTGTGGTATTCATTATTTCTAAAGTTAGAATTTAATATAAGAATTCCAAGGGAAGGAATAAAAGTAATTCAGAATCTGAACGTATGACACGTCCTGGTTTGATTACGAATTGAAATTTCGTAATGTGGCAGTAGCTGAGATAATTAAATAGATGAGAAGAAGTTGGGATTAGCTGAATTTGTTTTAGTACGACGATGTATCGATTGAATATATTTGTTCTAGAATTAAAAATCTAATCTGTTTACGATAGTTCTCTTCTTCTATAATCATTCTATGATACTTTGGTCACCTGCACGATAGTTTCTGTTACTATCTAATCTAATTTGACATGGTTAACTCATCTCGATAACGGTAAATTTCGAGGTTGTTAGTCGTGGAAAAGTTAGAGAAAATTTTTGAAATGTAAGTGCACTGTCAACTTCATACCTCTGAGATAAATAAATTCGAATTAAAAACAGGATAAAGGGGTAAAAAATAAATTTTCTTTCGCACACCCTTTATAGAACTTATCATTAATTCCGATTTATTTCACGATCTAATTAATTTTTGCTAATTTATAATTATCTTATCGTAGATATCCGATGTGGCAAAGTCTCGAATATTTTCGATCTCGGTTACTATCGTGTCAAAAGCCAATTAGGATGATTTCTACTTGAAAAAATTATGCTCCCCTAATCCTATTTTCAACTTGTACGTTCCATCTAACCGCCAAAATACTCGCATTTGAAGTGGATTTATAATTAGACACATTGAGATCGATTAGGAGCACCACTTGAATAAATATAGTTTGTCAACCTTTGGTACGAAATTATCAAAGGAATCTAAACCCTGACGATTTTAGAAAGATAAACGCTGCAACGGCGATGAGTATGTTGAAAATAGCTGGGCCACTTTAAAATAAACCGAGTATACAGCTGTAAAAGATAAAGTATCGTGGAAAATTTCTTGGTTGTATGCATTAACAAAATCCAGCCGAGATAAAAATAACGACACACTTATCGAACGACATTAATAACAATTTTCTCTTTCGCACACTTTCAGATTTATTCAGAAATACCAAACGCCACGCTTTCTCTTGGTGATTAAAAATTTTCCGTCGTGGAATCATTTAATTTCGGTTAACCAGAACACACTTATTACGTTTATGATAAAATTACGAGAACTTTTAGGATTCGCGCGAATTCTGCGCGCGTGAAAACGCGTTAAGCGTAATTTTAGCAGCGTAACGAGTGTCTTTGTACTTTGTCTTTCACGTAGACTCGCGATGGCGCATAGCACGTCACGGTATCGCGATGCAAAGGCTCGAAAGTTGGTTGGCGGAGTAAAAAAGAAGTTGGAAAAGCAGGATATTATTCCTACGCGAAATGAGCATCGGTATAATAAAAAACGTGTAAATGATTTATCGCTGGGAATGATCGCGGACTATCCTTTCATATATCAAGATTCAAGCACCAATAAAATTCCTATCCTCGAGTTCTTCTCTCGCGATATCCAATGGTTCCCTCGGTGAAATTTATTTTCCTAAGATCCAAATCTCTCTCCCTCGGATCCATCGATCCGTTATTGATCCCCGAGGCACGCTGACACGGGCAAACGGTCTGTTAAATCGATTAAGCAGAAGCGAAAACGATATACCATCTAGATGGTTAGAGGATCGTCCGAGCAGAAGTAAAAATAGAAACACGATGGAACAGTTGAATTTAACATCGCGTTTGACAGGTGAGACAGAGTTAAAATTCGTGAATTCGTGGTCGAAGTAAGCGGGAAATAAAATAGGAAGCGGATCGATCGAAATTAATCGGTAGCTAAAGTTATGGTAAATCGGTTGATAAAATATAACTTGTTTGCTTGGTAAAACACTGGATAATTGAAAAGCCGAGGTTCAACAGTGGCGCTCACTTACCTCAAATATGCAACGCTATTCCTATCTATAACATTAGGCTAATTATTTGCAAATAGCTCGTCGGTCGATTTTAACCGATATCCTTTTAGTCGGATCTTTCGGGAAAGATTCGCTTTTACCAACGAACGCGATGGTTAATTATTCTTCCGTTCCATAAGAGGTATAATAGAATCTCATTCTCAGGCTGCACCTGGTAGATTTTAATTTTAGAATTGCTCTATCAGAGAATAGAATATCAGGGTATGGTTAATATCTTTGGAAAAATTCATTTCCATTCGTCTTCCGATTCCCGTATTATCCGAACGCGTTCACTAAGTAAACGTTTCAATTAAAATTGTTCGTACCCGTCGAATTTCTGGCAAGAGTCATTTTTCAATCCCTTAACATGCAATGACGAGTTAGACTAGTCATTTATTTCAAGGCCCTTTGGTAAGTATTTTTCTCCATTGTATGTCAAAAGTTTTACGAATCAATCTTATCGATAAAATCCAATATTTAAAAAAGATAAATATTCATTTTCAGCTTCTATTCTCTATTTCAACTTAGCGAAATAAAATAATATTTTTCAATCGCATCAAGTGTAGGGAAGGGATGTAAAAATTGGGTTAGGTTTGGGTTAGGTTTGTGTCCGAAAGGCTAGCCTATGCCTTAGCGGAGCTAATGGAGGACGCGAAGCGTTGGCGCGTGGCGCGTGGCGCGTCGCGAGGACAAAAGGAGGATGGAAAAGTTGGCGGAGCGGAGGGAGCGCGGGCGATCGACTCGCAGCTTGGTTTAGCTGGAAGCTGACGGGCTGCCGGGGGCAGCAGGGTGAGAAGCAGCATCGGGCAAGGGAGGAGAGAGGGCGAGAGGGAAGGGAGAGGAGAGAGGCGGCTGTCGTCGTCGTCGTCGACGTCGTGGCCGTGATTTACATGCAGCCCGGAGGCCGTTGTCGCGGTGGCTTTTACCGTCCTCTCCTCTGCTCAGCTTCCAGTCGTCGCCGGGCTTACCCTCTTCTCTGTGTGGGCCGAACACGCGCGAACACGCGCGCGGCAGCGCCTCGGCGCGGCCCGTGCAAATCCGGGAATTGGGTTTCGCGTTGGCGCGTCATTACGTTGTTTATGAGCCCGGGAACGCGGCGAGACAGGGAAGAAAAAGTGTCCACGGACGCACCGGGCAATATTTACCGGTCAAGCCGCGCTGTACCGCGCCGAGTTTCACCATTTTTCCTCCTTCGATTTCCAACCCCCCGGTTTTTCCAGATTCCGCTTTTCCCTCGTCTTTTATCTTCGCCGTTGTTCACCGGCTGCGCGGTTGCCGTGGAAACGAAAGCGGACTGGTGTGTTTGCGAGCGAGTGGCAGGCAGGTAGCACTCCACAGCACCGCTGCCTGTCGGGGGCGTGTGAATTTTCATGAAGAGGCGCAGCGCGATGAAAACGACGAGATACGCGGCGAGTGGTCTTGAAACCGGCGCAGCAGGTGAAAGGTAAAGGACTGGATTGCGTGATGAGATGCATTACGAGCGATTACTCCTGTTCCTCCTGTTAACCGCCTCGCTCGCGCGCGACCAAGCCCGCACCTACGCCGCGTAATGCGTTATTAAACAGCTGTTTCGAGCAGTCTAATGGGAAGCTCGCGCAAATTGCTCCTCTGAATCGCGGATGCCTCTCGCTGATTCGCCTTTTGTCCTTCTTCACCCACCGACAATCCTCTTCCCGCCTTGCAAATCGCGCGTACATTTTTATCCGTAACAAATTCCTTCCCGTCATTCGCGCGGGGATTCCAGCGTCAGGATTATTCGAATTTTCCAGCTTTACTTCGGATCGGAGAGCATTACTCGCCAGACGTGGCAGAGAGTATTAGGTTTAGTCTTACAAGTAAACTGCGAAGCCTCGATATCACCGATTTAGTTGAAATTTTACTTTGAGCGTCAGGGTTATTCGAATTTCTCAACTTTACTTCGGCTCGCAGAGTGTTATTCAGCCAGAAGTGGCAGGGAATACGAGTTTTAGTCTCACAAATAGACTGCGAAGCCTCGGTGTCATCAATTTAGTTTAAATTTTACTTTGAGCTTCAGAGTTATTCGAATTTTCCAGCTTCACTTCGGTTTGAAGAGTATTATTCGCCAGACATGGCAAGGAATATTAGATTTAGTCTCATAAGCAGACTGCAAAGTTTAAAAGTCACCGATTTAGTTGAAATTTTACTTTGAGCGTCAGAGTTATTCGAATTTTCCAAATTTACTTCGGTTGGAAGAGTATTATTCGCCAAACGTGTCAAAGAGTATGAGTTTTAGTCTCACAAGTAGACTGCAAAGTCTAGAAGTCACCGATTCAGTTGAAATTTTACACGATGGTAGATTTAGTTGCTCGATGACGAAGATTCGCGATTGTAGGAGCCGCAACTCTCATCGAGATCGGAATTTTCGAGCGAGAGAATTTCTCGGAAACACAGCGTTCGAACGCTCTCGTGAATCACTGCATGTGTGTATCGAGAGAAATTTTTATCTCTCCGCTAATCTTTGACTGATAAAATTATTCCGTTGCTTATCTCCGTGTTCTTTTGTTACGCAATATCGAAGTAACGCGAGTGTACACATCCTCGGTTGTTATGGAATATGCAATTTACTCGAAAAAATCGTTCCTTCCAAATTCGTATTTTCCTATCTCTCTCTTGTTTCGGGTGTATCAATATTTATGACCAAATTTATATCTCACATCTGCCTGATCGCAAAGATCCGTTTATTTCGCCATTCCAGTGAAGGAACGCAAACTCTAATTACCAAAAGATCCTCTCTAGGTCGTTTTTAGTTTAGTGACGCGTGATTCACCGAGGAATACTGTCCTTTATTTGTAATATGTCGAACAACGTCTTCACTTGAGACTATGTTGGCTTTTATGCGTGTATTACAAGACTTGTCCTGATTCTGTCTCGCTTTTACAAGTTTCAGTCCTTTTATAGGGAGCCTTAACTGATTTGTACGATAACTCTATTGCTCTATACTCCAGATACATGGCGATAATAGACAAAGTTGCCGTGAAATCGTGTTTTTACCCAGGGTACAAGTTCGATAGTACGTTAAATATAGAAGCAAATAAAAATACCGTGACAGCGGACGGTATAGTGTTAATATTGGGTCGTTCGGAAAGTCACTTCGTTTTTTCCCAACACAAGAAAGTGAATGGTAGAAGAAGAAGTGAAATTGTAAAAATATTCNACTTCGTTTTTTCCCAACACAAGAAAGTGAATGGTAGAAGAAGAAGTGAAATTGTAAAAATATTCACACTTCAACCACTTAAAAAAAAAGATAGAAAAGAAACAAAGTGACTTTCCGAAGAACCAAATAGGAGCAAATAAAAATGTCACGACACCGGACGACGTAGTGTCAATAAATATATTCTCTGATCGTTTTGTTACCGAATTTACAATTTCTCGTGTTCGTCACTTCCGGCGTTCGACTCGCTAAACACGGGATAGCCGGTAATTCATATTCGACGGGAATAAAATTCAGGTAACAGCTATTCACGTGGTACTCGGAGTTTATTACAGCCGAGTTCTCATCGTCGGACCACGCGAACAGCAAGCCGAGGCACGCGCGGAAATCGCACGCAGGCCGAGGCGCACGTAAATTTCGCGTATCGACGATTTATTATTAGCGTAACTGTTTGGAGGCCGCTGGGATCCTGTTGGTCCTGGTAATTTTATGCCGGTGTGCCCGGGGCCATTCTTATTCCCGTCGCGACTTTGAGTAGCGCTATTCAGCCGGGGTACTTGGGCGTAGAGCGGCGGAATAACGGAGAGTAGACGGAAAGAAAATGGCGAAAGTGAAAGGAAATGGCGGCGAACGGCTTCTGGACCGGCGCGGTCCCGCGACAATGCAATTATACGTGTCGTTGCGCCTAAGTATGAAGGAGAACGCGAGGGGACAACTGCCGGGCTATAAATTGTCGCCGCTGCAACGAGCATCTCGGTTTCAGAAACACCTCGTGCAACCATCTTCGAGCAGCGTGTTAACGGTAATTAATGAATCGCGTGGAATTAATTCTCCACGCGGGCCTCACCGTATGTACCGGCGTTATTAAGTGGTTCTTCGTGTATTTCTTGCCTTTTATTTTTTCTCCCTACCCGGTGTCGGTGTTATTACCGCTGAAATTATGCCGCGTATTATATTCCGGCATATTTTACGCTCTATCTGCAGCTTCGATCTCTCGCCTTGTGTATAAGTACGCGCAAACGTAACGAGAGTTTCGCGAAAATTACGCGTACGTGGTTTCACGAGTACAGAGGTGACACGATTCGACACGGTTCTTGATCAAAATGGACGAAATTCGCACGGGAATCTTTTATTCAGCGAGAAATACGGAGTACTTGGTTGGTAAATTTGAAAGCGAGTTAAGAGTGTGAGAAAATTATAGAAAATTGGATACTGATTTCATATTACGCGTTTAAAGGAGTCAGAGGAAGCGAGAAGTCATCGCGTGATTCTTCATTTTATCCAAAAATCTTGCGTTTTTCAATAAACACAAATTTTTCGAGTACCGAGGGTTAAAGAAAAATTTCGTTCACGAATTCGTATTCACAGAGGTGAGTTCTCTGAAAGTTACCCAATGGATATTACAAAACGAACGTTATCGAAGCAACGAAAAGTTATTTCAGCGTGAAAGATAGGAGACGTCGAACAACTTTCGAGATAACCACGTTCTAGATGATCCGCTCCGTCTATTACGTAACTCGAGACCGCGATCGTTAAGATCTAAATTGCGAAAGCGAACAATCCCCGAAATTCAGTGGCCGAATTAAAATTAACTCCTGTTGCGATTCGGTCTCGATTCCACCCAAAATGTTCTTCGAGGACGTAAAAGGCTTACTCGAAGCTAATTACCGGCCTAATAAGCCTAGGCTCTGGTAAAAGCGTGCTCGATATTTCGTAAGAAGGGTAGCTAGATGGGAAAATGGAAATCGGTTGCGGGAAGAAGAAGAAAAAGAAGAAGAAGAAGAAGAAGAAAGCGACTGGGAAGGGAGAACATTTGGAAATTGGGGAGAAACTCGATACAGGTATAAATTTGGGTAGGAAAGTATGGAAGAGGGAAGAGAGAAGAGGGTAGAGGGAAGAAGAAAGAAAATAGGGGTGGACTGGGTTGGCAGAGGGCAGTCATTCATACATAGAGAAAAGCTCGTGGCACTCTTCGGCCGGGGAATGAAAGATCGGGCGTCGATGGTAAAACGTGCTTCCCCGGACTTGCTAATGGATTCCGCACTCTGATTTCACCTTCTTCTCTTTTCTCCCTTTCCATCTTTTTTCATCCTCTCCTTTTTTATCCCGTGGTCCACTTAAATCCATGTACTTCCCGTGCCTTTGTCCAGGTGCGCCTACTTGGCGTGTATCTCGTGAAAAGCTATATACATAATTGAAGCACCTGCAGCGAACCCTTTAGCTTTCAATCCCTCGGTACAGCCGGCAAATCCGTTTATTGTGTATTTTATAACCGAACGCATCCGATTCTATTAAGCCTTCGAGCAATTAAGCGTCCGTTTGGGAAAGGAATCGATATTTCCCGTTCGGCTCTCCCGTTCTCCCGTGAACCAACGGACGTGGAAATAAATTTAACACCCCCTCGTTCGTTTGTCATCGATAAGATAGAGAAAGATATCCCTGTTCCACCTTCCTTCCACGCAACCGCTCCTTCTCTCCCTCCTCTTCCCATCGCTCTCCGTGTCCAAGAGGAGATATCGTAATTGGCCGAGGATTTCGATTTAAAATAATTAAAATATTTCGACACCGATGAACCAATATCGGCGAATCGGCCATTGCAATTCCCTTTTATCCTCTTAACCGTACAACTTATCGGCAACCACTTTCCATCCTCACGGACTTCGAAATTTCTACGAGAAAACCAATATATACGATACGAACGTAAGGAGCATCGGAAGATGATAAATCGCTGGGAAAATTTCTTCTTGCAATTACGAGTTAAATATTATAATTTCTCGAAACGTCGTAATGTCTAAATTCTGTGTTACGGTGCTACTGTTGCCGTGACGACAACTGCGTCTATTTCTCTTCAGGTAGGATTTCATGGCGCAGAGACATTGATTATCTCGCTGGCAATTTATTTTTATCCGTCTTCCTGATTATGTAAGAAAGACAATTCCGTCCATCACCGTTCCTCTAATACGCCAAACCAATTAACCGTGTTTCTATTTAGTACTTAAACGGTACAGAAGTATCGTTATGGCGTTAATACCGTCGACCGTGGCTAATGCAGTTTCCAGGTGGCAATTAGTCATTGATATCGCTTTTTGGAACATTTATCGGACGCTTTCTGCGACTAATCTCCTTAAATACTGTCATTTAACCGGCATTCCTTATAATAGACAGTTTGCTGTTACAATGAACAAATTATAGGTATTTATATTTCGGTTTGCCGTATCATATCTCGCGACGGTGCTCTTTAATCATCCGAGTTTCCACCACGCTCCGTAATAGACGCCATAATTTCTCTTTAATTTATATCGATTCGTCGTTAATTCCGGATAAACTCTATATTATTTGCAAATAACTTCTCCGATGCCGGTATAGTTATAACGGCACAGGCGTTTTAATTAACCGTCGGCCATTTATTTCCTTCTCCAAACATTTAGATAATACTTGAGAAACGTTAGACGACGCGATATTCGAGATTATCGCGATTATCAATTCGGACACACGCGAGGGCCAGAACGTGATTGATAATTAATATCCGAGTAGAACGTTTTACTTTTGATCTATTTCTCTTCCTTGCTGCGAGAAAATTAATTTTGCCGTTCGCTTATCTTTCCGCGAAGTTGCCAAAAAATAGCAAAGGCCCCTGCTAATTAATTTTAATTGAAAAACTGGCAGTCTGACTATTACCATTCACGCGGCATTTGAATATTTTCCGACCGTTACATCGTTTCGCTTTTAATTATATCGAATTGTTTCACCGAGACGTTCTCTTTCGCGTTGCAAGTTCCTTTTTTTAAACGACGCGTGTTTCGACCGGTATTTTTGCGGAAATTTAACTAAAAATCGATGTTATCGAGCTCCGGCGAGCGCAAAAACATATTTCCTTTTACGGTAAAAATTACAGCAAGTATTTTCTACGCCAGGAAGATGACTTACGATGTTGGCTTTCGATACAGGGTGATTCTAGCGACTGGGCCAAGTTGTATATTACCCCTGTCCCAAATGAAATTAGAAAAAAGCTAGCAAAAACCAGTGTTTTAAAAGATATCGTGACTCGCGGAAAATATTTAAAACCGCGTGGAAATTGTTTAGAATACATTCGTAATAGGGAAACGTTTAAGCGTTTTCCGTGAGTTTGCCAAAGACACGCTACGCATCGAGTACCACTGAATTTTCCATCATTTTTTCTTGCACAATTTGTCCAAATTATTGAATAAATCTTTAAAAAAGAATAACTACGAAACTGTCGCAAAAAAGTCACTCCGTGATCCAACAGAGATTCTCGAGCAACGTGATTCTGCTGCACAATCTTCCCCTAACTCCAAGACGCAGATACAATCTATCCTAGACGTAACAGGCATTCTAGAATCGCAACAAATCGTGTAGCACGTCTCACGATTGTTCTCGCTTAAAAACCTTTTACACGCGATGCTTCTGATCCCGATAACCAGACGAATCTCACTATTAACTCTCTATATCTCGCAGAAACTAGATAACCTGGAAGAAATTGTAAAAATTCCGATTACTATGGAGTCAGCGAGCACGTAGACACTCGTCGAAGTTGTCAGTTGGTCGTCGAGCCTGGAAAACCCGGCGGAGGTAAAAAAATCCGGCCGGTGAAACGCGTCGTGGCGCCTGCGATCGCGATAAGCCGCGCGATCTCGCGATAAGCAACGCTTAATCCCGGCGAGTGAAGTACGAGGGCGTCGCGACGATCTTCGCACACGTAGTGAAACGTCGCGGGTGATCCAGAGTTCCGCGAGGTTCCGGGCTGGAGTTATTAAGCTGGCACGGCCGGCCGTGTCCAATACCGGAAAAGTGGTAGAATTTAATTTAAAAAATAGGTTTGTCGGTGGCACCGTCGCATAGAGCGCACAGTTTTTTATATTTTTAATTTCCACCGGAGAACGTCGTTTCTATCTGTCACTGACATACCCTCCCCCAGCCTGCTTTCGAAACGAACGAAAAAAACGAGAGAGAAAGAGAGAGAGAGAGAGAGAGGGAAGGAGAGAGGGGTGGGCACACATCGGAGAGCTATCCTGTCGATGTATGATCTGGCCGCTGATATATGGCGGTAACGTGAGCAAAAATGCGAGGCCGATTGAATTACATTGAGTTACGTGTCGTTACGCAACGTACCTACGGACAGAGAGAAGCCTCGGTAAATTTATAGTACGACCTTTTGGTTACGTTTGATTTTGAAAAATCGTCGCCGTTCGAAATTACGATCCCACCCACGCCCCGCGCGTTTTGGCACGTGCGCGTCGACCATATTTATTTGCCCCACGTGTTCTCTCAGGGAACACTTTCCGTCTCCTCCTCCTCTCTCGCGCTCGCTCTCTCTCTCTCTCCCTTTCTGCTAGCTATCCCGGTACTCCTTCTCCCGTTCTCTCTCTGCCTTGCCTCGTCGACCCGGCGTTCCCGATTTCGGATGCCCCCGCTTTCCGGCAAAATATGCGGCCCGGAGGAAACGGCGCTTTATAATATCACGGCTGACACTTATCGTTATGCATTCTTAAGTGATAAATCTCCAACGAGCCGCGGAAATGTTCGAAATTTTGGGGGACGCGCGGGCGTCGCGACGGCCATCTCCGACCATCGCAACCGGGACACGCGTTCGCTTCTGTCTCCAAGAGAATTCTAGTTCTTAGAGGTAATCGCGACTCAGACCGGTCGAACGATTCACGAATTCTGATAATTCTCGGATATAAGTTAACGCGTTGATCGTAATAATCCGAAATTGAGTTTAGAACACGCTCGTTTACGCGTGTAATCTGTAACTTACAGACAAAGGATAAGAGAGTAACTACTTGCAAATTTTGCAAGTTGCAATTTTCCGAGATAGATGAATTCCGATTGGAAATCGGATTTGTAGACATCGGATTTGTATAACGTTGTTTGCAGGCCGAAGTTTTAATCTTAATACTTTTCATTGGATTTAATCGATTATCCGAATCAATTGGCATGAAGGAAGAAAATTATGTCGTAGATTAGCTGAAAATAAGAAATTTTTCAACTATAAGTATCTTTCCAGTGGAGGAATGTAATAAAAAATATACGGAGTACGAATAAATTAAATATTATTTAATACAGAATCCATTTTTTCTGATACTCTACCGCAATACGTAATTTCCATATTCGTATAATAAAAATTTGCATAATCGACGTTCCGCTGTATGTGTATTTCTGGAAATACCCGCGTATCTCTTTCTTAACCTCTTGAGAAAAGAAATTTATCTAGTCTGGAGAAAGATAGATATTTTTCATTTTTATAAAAAAGAAAAAAAGAAAACAAGTACGCGTGTGATGGTTGGAAATGATAATTAATCTTTTCTAAAGGGATTTGTCGTATCCAAGGTTGAATTGAAGACAAACGAATCACGTAGAAATATGTCGGTGTGCGTGACGTTAATGGAATTACAATTTTGGATAATTTTCTGCAAAATTGCAGTCGAAGAACTATTTAGAAAAATAGAGTCCTTGCTCGACACCCTTTTTACTCGTAGAGAAAATAAAATAATTATTACCCTCTTTGTTATTCTTTTTATTCCTAAATCTCGTATCGTATATATCTATTTTCTATATTTTTATAGCCTACTTTTTATTATAGCATAGGCTCTTAGTACGGTATAGGCTATCGATATTCCGGTTTTAGAAATAAAATAAGGTTTCAACTCCAGGTACCTCGAAACGTAGTTCCGACACATACGTCTCTGTTCCAAAGAGCTCCTTAATGAAGCATAATACACTCGAGGAGTGTAAAGCAGTGGGAATAGCGAGGCGAAAATTATGTGAATCATATCACGTGAACTGCCAATGAACTACACGTGATCTAACTAATAATCTATATATCGTAGATAATTTCTATACACGTCTGTGTATTAGATAATAATCTAACCGACTCGTTTATCCGACGTACCTAATTAATCTTTCGAAACTTCGTTTACGATAAGGTTTACGATGCCTCGATTTCATTAATAACTTTTTCGGAATATCCCAATCATCTGTACTAAACTCGTCTTTAACCCTTTACACTCGACGATAATTTCGCTACGGAATAGTAGAAAGTCTTCCACAAAACTGACGTTATTTTTTTAAACAGAACTTAAAGAATCTTGTAACGCGTACTGCTACGTCATCTTGAATTCGATATATTAATACGGGTCTTGAAAATATTATAGTGACTGACAGTGACTTCTCGAGTGCAAAGAGTTGAAATTAACGAGTTACACGAAAAATTTCGTACGAAATTTTGCACAGAGCGAAATTCGTAATAAATTCGTATCGAAATACTGTTTGATCGTTAAACGCGGAACTGTTAAAATTCGCGTGGCAATTTTAAGATGGAAACCGGTGTTCGGAGAGGATATTTCGTTGGAAACGGAGGCTCATCTGCAGCTGCAGAGAGCGCCACCATCTCGTTATACAATCATCTTCGTGCTTACCTATAGGAGGAATTTGCTTCGCTCCCCATTCTCGTGTTGATTTTTTCCACGTCTTGTACGCGCAGCTGTGTGTGCGCCAGTTCAAGTAGCATTAACCGAGACTTATATATCCTCCATCCCTTTCCACCGTTTATTCCGTTGCGATATTAACGAAGCATCGTAATTCCCTGCACCCTCGATCTCTGCCTCGTTCTCTCAGTTCGACTCGAGTCGAATGTTTAAAGGAAATATTTCATTTCCGCGAAACGAAATGAAGAAATTGACGCAACGTTAATTACCGGCAATTAGAACACGGTTTCGCTGGTCCGTCACGTTGCTATTCTTGGACGATGATCGACACGTATGACGCGCGGAAGGGAAGCTTCGGCTCGAAAATTCCACCAGCGAATTAAGCAACGACGACACTCGGGGAAAGAATCGCGAAGGAAGATACCGATCATAGAGTCTCTCCGACGTCGAGACGCTAGACGCGGCGTACACACGCGTGGAATCCGAAAACTGCCTCGGCTTAAACAAATGTCCCCGGCGCGGACCGTTCCATTAGGCACTGGAAACAAGCTCGCAGAATTTTCCACCTAGATATCCACGGCCAATGCAATTACCCAGCGATAAGAACAAGGACTGCTCGCGGCGCAAAGTGGATTAAAAGAAAAGCGAACGAGAGGAACGCAGAGACGGCGTTCGCCAAAAGCCACCGTTTCGCCGCTTAACCCCTTAACACACAATCACGAGTTACACTCGTCATTTATTTCAAGGACCTTCTTTGACTTTGGTAAGTATTTCTCCCCATCGTGTGTCAACGGATAAGTGTTACGAATTATTGTTTAAAAAATGTTTTCTATTTCCACCTTCCATTCTCTAGTGTAAATTATCGAAATAAAATAGTACTTTTCAATCGCATAAAGTGTATTTGATTCGTGTGTCAAGGGTTAACGCGTCGACATCCACGTCGTGTCCACCCGAACCCTCGAAAAGCAAGAAAATTTCAAAATAGCTGGCTCTTTTCCCGATTAGAAACATCCGAGTGCGAACCGCGAGCGTGCACCTAGCCAGAACGAAGAGCGAAGGTACCGGCGATAAAAGCAGATAGGAATTTGACGGAAAGCCGAATGCGTTGGTGGAAACTGCGAAGGTAAGGGATCGGAGAGAAGTTTGGTAGTTGCGGGGATCGATTAAATCTCTCGGTCACACGGTGACGCGGAGCCGAGTGGAAAAAGCGAGGCGATCGGTTATACGAGCAACGACTATTACCGGGAGCCACCCCGAACTTACATATCGCGTGGAGCAAGGACGCTCGACACGGCGGAAGAAGGAGAGAGATCGCGATATCCCGGCAATTCGAGATAGAGGGTGGCACGTGTGTGTCTGTGTGTGTGTGCGCGGCTGCAAGTAAAGGGAAAAGAAAAGACGCGGAGGGTTAGCCGGTCTCTTTAGCTCGGATATGTGGATGCAGGGTGAACCACTGGCGCGAGTCTGTGTGCGTGTGCCGCTGCCGGGCGAATAGGTAGGAAGATATCGGTGGGAGGGGTTGGCCACGTGGCGCCGCGGCGCGCCGTTCCGGCGCCGACGTCCCGCACACCCCGTGAGCTCAGTTTCGCTTCAACCCCCAAGCGGCCCAACCAGACCACGGCCCGCTCGCTCTCTCTCCGCATTCCGCCTCGCCGAATTTCCCGACACTCCTCTGCTTTTCCACCTTCCACCTATGCCACCCAGCTTCCCAATTTCCACCCAATTTCCACCCAACGTCCACGGATTTTCCACGGACCGCGTCGTTACGTCCAACGCCACGGAGTCGTCCTCTCACTCCCTTTCCCGAGCTTTATGCCCTTTAGGGGATGTTAGGGGATGGCGTAATGGGTATCGGTATCGTAACTAGTCGGCTGATACGACGGGATAGATTAGACGTCTCGCGAGGAGGCTAGCTCGATCCAACGAATGGTTTTTCTTTGGACGGTAATGCGAGAAGGGAGTTTGGGAAAAACTCCTCGAGATCCGGATGAGAATGGATGAAAATCCGCGCGTGTCAATTCTTTAAGATTCCTCTTCTACCATCGGCGTTATTTCTGGACGCGATTTAGCGGCTCGAATTTAACGCGGTATCAAGACCGATCAAGGGATTAGTTATTTACCGAATGATTTCGGTAACGAGACAGGCGAAGCAATTGATATCGGTTATAAATATTTCGAAGGATCGAGCTTAAGTTTCGATAAAACGCAAAGGGTCCAAGAATATCGGTATAATTGACGGTGATATTTCAGACCTCGTTTAGATCGCGCCCCGGTAATAACGCGCTCGCGATAAATTACGAAATATCGAAATGAAAATGTCGCGATCGCCGCACGGGTCCAGATTTAAATCCGCCGTATCGGCTAATTAGGTTACGAACGATATAAATCTGATATCTGTTCCCTAGGAATAATCCGGATACAAGAAGTGGAGCAACGAAACGTTGATAAGATTGAAAATAAAGGGAATTGGTTGGCAATCTTATAGCCAGGGCGTTATACACCCTCGTTTCGCGAATATTCAGTCAATAGCGGCTCGGAGAAAGCCAAACTGCTCTATTCCGAGACAGAATAGATCTCATCCGGTAACTTTACAACTCGTACAGACCGGAGGAACAAAAAGAGCCAGAGGGAAACTTCACTGCCGCGAGAAGACCGCTCTCGATTGTCATCGTAATGAGTAACATCGCGCAAAATGGCATTGTAGAAACTGGAATTAACGGTTTTTCCTTCGCGCTTCCCTCGCGATACGAAACCAGACGCATCGCCTTCCAGTCTATTCTCTGGCCCAAGAGTCGGGCAAAAAGTTTCATCGCGATTGGAATATACGCTCTTAAATCTTCGCTTACAGCCGTGTAGCGTATCCGAAATTGAACTGGACGACGAAACAACTCGATTCGTTGCGAGGTAGCGTTAAGTAGAAGAAGATCGCCGTCGTCAGACACGCTGGCGCGAGAAGAGTAATAAGATCCTTCACCCCGGTATCGCTCCCTTACGAGCTTCATACAAATTCCAAACACACCCGCGCGCATACATATACCTACGTATATACACACGCATCGATAACCATATCGAACTGAAACAGCTAAACCGATCGAACCTGTAATCGCTGACTCGCGCGATCATCACGAGTTGAATTCGATGATACTCGGTGATGTTTCGCGGCAGCAAAGTTTGTTCGTGGTCTGTTCGACTCGTTGTCAACGAGCTGCGCTTTTTCGGGCCTAGCCCCGAGCGGTGTTGGGAAAAAACGAATTGCACGGACAAAGAGGGCGAAGTAACGCGTGTTTCGGTGAAAACTGGGGAGCGAGGATTTAGCCACTAACGCATCCTGCTCTTTCGTTAACACGCGCAGCTTTGTCGCGGTGAGTAAAGTAGCCGGAGACTTTGTTACCGTGTCGCGAGGATTAAGAGCGATCTTAGTCTCAAGATGAGAGAACGTTTAGGACACGTGAGAAAGGCAGGATCGTCGAAGGGATCTAGAACGATTAGGACACGCGAGAAAAGCGCGATGGAAGAAGAGAGGGCGAGTAGGGTTAATCGCGTCGATTAGGTTTCGGGCGATGGAAAAGCGTAGCTGGGAGGAATATCGGGTGGAGAGTGGGATTGGATCCGGGAATGGAGTCGGAGGAGGAAGCTGGGACGGGTCGGGCAGGTCGTGGAGTGGCCATCGAGGCGGCAGGTCGGCCGACCGTCGGCCCAGCGTCGGCAGACCGACGGCGGAGCGTCGGCGGAACCAGTAGCAGCATACCCTCCTAAGAACACCACCCATCGTCTTCGTCATCCACCGTCTCCGGCGACCTTCTTTTTCCCTCCGGTTTCTTCTGCTTCTTCTCTTTCTTTTCCTCCCCTCTGCCCTGCGGCGCCTCGCGGCAAGAACTTCGCGACTTATGAGTCGCGTATTAAGAACACCAAGCCGGCCCGTCGTTAACTACCCATGAATGAGTTACGCCCGGCCGACGCTAATTCTCAAATTGTCCAAAAAGAACGGCCAAGTGTCTATTAATCCGCGCTGCTCCGTCCGGAATCGGGGGACGAGGTGGTGTGGGGTGTGCAAGAGCTACGAGGACCCCTTCCGGTTGGAAACGCCGGAAGATTGGTGAGGACGAGTGAGAATGGGACAGCAGCGAGAGGAAAAGGCGTTTCCGAGGAAAAACAACCGACTGGAGGAGAAACCGGCTTCTGGAATCTTGGACACGCGATGCTTTATCTCGATCATTCTTCCCGGCGGTTCTCTGTTTAGCTCCCGTAATTGAGACTTTATGAGAAAGTGTCGTGATACGTACTTTAACTTCCTCTTTCTAATTAAATTCTTACGGCAGACTTTGCCTTCTTCTTCCGCCCCTCCCATCCCACACTTTCTTCCCTTTTCCACCGTTTCCCGACCGACGTCGCGCTTCAATTCCAAGCCTCTGGCTCCTCTCGCGAATTAATAGCGCGATATTTGACAGAAAAGCAGAAATTTGATTTCTTTCCGCCATCGAGAATCGTCCCGCGCCGCGCTCTTTCGAGGCAGCACACGCACGCGTCCACTCCGAGCGATTCTCCGTGTAAATGCACCACCGCAATCGCGGAAAGCTCTCTCAACGATGGCAATTAACGGCTGAAACGTCGAACGCGCAAAGGGGAAGAACCGGCGAGGAATTTCCAAGAAATTCGCATCACCGATCGCCATCGGTCGCATGGAACCTAGAGGACGCGGAAAATTACAAGACTAAACAGGGTTTCTTCACTCTGAGTCCACGAGAAAGCTGCAACAGTGACTCGGGAATCAATCCTGAGTCGATTGACACCCGCTATGGATGAAGATACGAGATACAATTTATTCGGTTACTAAATCATTGTCTGCAAAGTCCAAATCCGACTAGCATTATCCAAACTCCAGTGATAACCGATCCTTAGCGAACCAACACCTCTCAAAACACACCCCTTCTATATCGCAACCGAACCTTAGATATATCAGAACCCAAAAATAAGGAACACTTCTTTCAATACTGAAGAAATACTTATGGGAAAATGAAACACAGTCTGTAGTCTAGCACAGTGACGTTTATTAATCGAGGGGTCCCGCGAGGGGTCCTTTTTTCCCGGCCCCAGTCATGGGTCGCAAAATCCTAAAAACTAAGTCCACTGACTAGGGATCCACGGTGCAATTAGGAACAGTAAAGCATTAAAAATCCCTACGATACTATACGCGTGTAGGCACGCATCTAGCGATACGGTAATGGGTAATTTTCTGGTAATTTTTCAGTCATAGCTGTTCCTACCTGCAATGAGAATTTCGAGTCAACGGGGAGAAGGAGGTTTACGTCGTAATTTCCCAACCCATGACTCATGTACACGCTGTCCGCCCCAGCACCGTTTTGGGGCTGGGCTCGAAAACCGAGAAGGATCTCTCGGAAACCCTCCAGCCAATAAACACCTCTGTTCGAGACCCATCGACGTCTTTCATTTTCCCTCGAGCACCTTTCTCCTCGCGTGGTTACTCGTGCTAAATAATACGATAGAATCGGAGAAACTCGCGTGCTCGCGAAGCAGATGACCGAGAAGAGCACCGGGACGCTCGGATTTGAGAGTCAGGGGGTTAAAACGGAACAAGCCTAGGCGACAGCGAGCTAATTACGAGTAATAGATCTGGCAGGAGCGAATACGGGGTTGCTGGCGGATCAGCTGGCGCGAAAGAGGGTCGGGGAGGAATAAAGAAAAGATAAGGCGTGGGAGTAGGCCCGGGACGGGGAACGGGGAACGGTGGCGGCGCGACGACGTCGGAGGACTAAAACTGTCACCCTTGACAAATCTACGAGCGTCGCCCTGATAAATTCAATTAAATAATTATACCTCTCCCCGCCGGTTTGGCAGGACCGCGCGCGAGGCAACGTCTTGCTGCTCGCGAGCCAAGCCGAGAGAGAGTCTTGGAGACGTCGGAGGGAACGCGAGAAGCCATTTCTGAAGTTTATAGCCGTTGCTGGATCAGCCGGGGCGGATGGGTAAGAAACGCGGAGGGCGGTTCGTCTTAATATAAAGCGAGTTGGTAAGTTTGGTGCAGCCAGCAGAGGCTAACTTATAATGCGATTTGTTTAATCGGCGCCAACTACTTTGTTCCGCCCGGCATTTTCCGACGTCCTTCCGAGAAGAACGAGCAGCCACGGCCTTTCTTCCTCTCCTCTCCTCTCCTCTCCATCGCCACTCTATGCCCTTCCTCCCGAACGATCCCGAGTATCGAACGACACCCCCTTCGGCTGTCCTTTCTCAGCCGAGTCAAGGGTCGAACGCCACTTGGGCTACCTACACCCAAGTGCCACCAACTTTCCTCCACCCCTACGCCACCCCTACACCATGCATCCACCGAGCAATTCTCCTGGTTACTTGTTTCGATTCCGGGCTGTGCATTTTTACGACGCGTTCCATCCACGGTTATAAACTGGTCTCTCGTTGCGTTGATACGGTAATGGCCGACCATGTCGCGCGAATCTTTTCTTCTTCTTTTTCCTTCATTTTTTCCCTCGGAGAGCTCCTTCGCGATTTATACGAACGAATGCTCGGTGACTGTCTGTTAGGGGACGGGTGTAGTTCCAGGTTAACTTTGAACGGAAGAATCGAGGGAAACGGGGTCGGAATGAGAAGATATTTTCAGAAGATTTAGCCCCTTTGGGGAAAATCGATTTTCCCTTTTATTCCAACGGAAATATTCTTAGTTATCCGACTACTCGTCGTGGTACGATTCGAACGTCGTTTAAGTCGATTCTCTGCTTGAAAATACATTTATAAATTCGCCAGTTGGAAGCGTATGGAGGAAAATTATCCTCGAGCAATTGCCTGTAATATTGGAGACTGATGAGACGTAACGTGGAAATTTGCTTCTTTGCGTGGCAATGCCCGCGCCGCTGTTTAATACGGTAGAATGAATGGAAGAGAGCGCGACGCAGTCGATTCGAAACTGCAATAACGAACCGGCAGTATGAAAAAGTGACTCTATTTCGAACAATTTTCGCCGATATTGCTTCCCCTTGAAGAACCTGATTTCACGATCGATCGAATTAACGAAATCACGGCAATCCGCTCGGCGTTAAACGAAGCTTATTAAATTATAGCACGCCAAGTATGTATTTATCGCGCGCTACACACCAAGCTCGGCCTCGATTAATAATAAATTACATTATCGCGTAATCGTGTCGGAATTTCGTACCGCCGTTAATTCGCGACTAAATACGGAATCCTTCGCGGTGATTAAACGCCTAACGTCTGCGTGTATATTTATGATCCGTTTGCAAATCAAGCCCTGGTCACAGGAATCATCCCCTTGTTCTTCTTTTCTTCCAGATACGCTCCTAGTCACTCCGGTTCCATCAGTCATGCTCCGCCAATGCTACGCACCGGACATTGGTAAAAAGAGCAGGCCCAAGGCGCGTCTTTTGCGCAAAAGTTACAATCCAAGAGTTGCGAACAGTATCGCGATGTTTTCGCCAACGTATCAGCAGGGTGACACGTGTCGCAAGAACGCATGGAACGCGTGAATGTGTAAACTGTCATTTGACAGGTGAAAAGAAAGGTGCAAATCCTTAACCCTTTACGATTCGCAAAGATTTCGCCGATCGCTCATCCATTTGGTACTGGTCATTTTGGTAAACTTTTATGAGCTTACGAACGCAACGTATTCAGGAATGGATGGTGTCGACGTTCGTATAAAAACTGCCAATACGTTTGCCAACGTACTTGATTTAAATGTGGAATTTTTTTTCCACTTTGCTTTTGCTTATTATCGTAATTCAAATATTCGATTACTCAAAACATACCTGTGATATCGATAAAATTATATGTAGACCTAATCGCGAGTATGAAAGAAAAAGAGAGGAGAGTAGTATAATTGGATAGAGGTCTCGCAGCGGCTGTCCCTAAATTCCGACGCTTCTACAGCCATAAGCTGCCGCTGGCCTACCCTCTGGTCTGGCTTACTCGCGAAACAGCGATCACGGCCAGAGAGAAATCATCGTAAGACGACAGGATAACGATTAAAAGGCTGGGAAGAAAATAGGAAAAAAAGCGGGGACCGCGAAAAAGAAACGCACCCTGTGATTGTCACGCTGCCAAGCCGACTGAAACATTTATCATTCCCGGTGATTAAAGAGTCTTTTGCCGACACGGTGAGTCAAGGCATTCGTTTCATAACGACCCCCTGTAAGAAGCGGCGTAAGGTCGCGCCGGGGAAACGTCGAATTTTTAATTCGGTCTCGCCCCCCTCCCTTTACCCCTCGACCAACCGCACGTCCCGTTTAATCGAGCCCGGGCTCTTCTCCTTCGACGATATTGCACTTGGACGCGGCGATTCCGATGGATCGTGGGAAATGCAAAGTGGCGAAAGGCACGAGAGGAGAGGAGAGAGGAAAAAAAGAGGGAAAATGATGTAACTAGAAAATGTGCCAGGTCGAGGCACGAATAAACACGGATGGATCGTTGTTGCCATGACAGTCTTTTCAGACGAGGGAGAGCGAACACATCGTTGCTGCTGTGGCTATTGATTCCAAAGATTCCTCGCCCTTTCATTTCCGACAATTACGCAACGATCTTGCTAATTTCGAGCTTCGCGAAGCCCGACGCATTCACCGAAACGCCATAGTTTTCTCTCTCCCTCTTTCCTCCTCCTTTTCTAATTACCCTCAAGGGACGTTCATTGTTCTGTTGGAGCGATTGAAATCTTACGAGTGCGTTTTACGTTTCGGAAGAGACTAGCCGTTCTAACGAAACGTTTACCGAGATTGGAAATCGGTGATTCGTGTCACGGAGTTAACGGACCCAGATGATACTACTTCCTGATCAGACAATTTTCCATCCTTTACATCGCAAAGTAATCCACCTCGAGGCGAACACCTCTTTCGTCCACATATTTCTTACATTCCTTACGAATTGCAAATCTCAGGATTAACGCAGAAAAAGTAAATTACAAAATTCTCCATGGATCCATAATTCGAGAAAGTTCAGAAGCGTGGGATTTTTCAATCGCGAGACTCATCCGAGATTTATAATTTATAATTTCTTCTGCGAGCGAAAATTCGCAAACCCTTTGGGGGTGTTTAGACGGAGCAACGCGAGGGTGGAATCGCTGGAGGAAGATTCAGAGGAATGCGGATAGCGTGGTATGAAAATATCGAGAGGTAACTTGACGCTGTTAGCGGGGATAATGCGAAAGTTATTCCATCTGACGCGAGGCAACTACGCTTTAAGGACCTATGAGCTTGAATACCGTTTGAAAAGCTTTAAAAGTGAGTGAGTGGGTAAACAAACGCCGGGGTTGTTTACCCTTCTGAGAACGTGGACGAGAGCAGGTTGTGCTCGATGCTCCAGCATCCCGTTGATACTTTCGTCTCCCATGACCTATCCCCTTTCATTCTTCTTCTCCATTTCTCCGGTATTCTCTTCGAGAACCACCCCGGCCGACCACTCGCGTTCGAATCTATCATGCTCTCCTGTTCGCGGCACCGTGCAGCCCTGGTGAATCAGCCATTCATTAACCACGAGCTGTAATTGTCCGAACGTTCCCGGGTATTCGAACTCGTCGGATACACAGAGGCAATAAAGGTGTTTGCTATTAATATTTCCTAACACGGCACGTTTTTATCGCCGGTCGTTATCGTGCCTGCTACTTTGGAATCCACTCACCTGACAGAAATACCTCTGCGAGTGACAAGATACGACACTGGTCTCGTGTCGGGTTTATTTTAATAATTTGTCAAACCGGACGCGAACACCGCGATAGAGGGTAATTAATGGCAACGCGAGGGTAGCTGATAACGTTAGGAACTTGGCTGCTAGGAGTTCAGACACAATTGAACGTCGCTTTTATATCGAAAAAGAAAGTTAGGGTCTCGAAATCAATCGACGAATTGGAAAAATTGGAAAAATTAATTGCACAAGAATTTCTATATGAAAAAGAACGAGTTCACGATACATAGTCAAAGGTGGAGATGATAAATTCTAAAAATTATACAAATATGCGTTCCTGACCAAATATCGGTAAATTGACGTTTTACACGCGATCGTGAGAAGCGTAAAAATGCGAAAAATAATATTTAACGAATACCTGTTCCATCTGTATTGTTTCCTTAGCTATAGAGCTCTGGATGGAGACTGGCGAGAAACGAGGGAGACGAGAGGCTCTCCTGGTTCGATGTGACTCGCGAGTAGGTACGCACGAGAGAAGAGAACGCTTTCACTTTGGACTACGACCGTCTTACTATTGTCTGCACACATCTTGGCATTGTTGGCAGCGAGCTGCAGCCTCGCTCGGCACTCCACGCGTATTGCATGGACGATACGCCGATACGCTATCTCTGTTACAAATTACAGCGGTATTGCCAAGTCGAGATAATGGAAAAAACTGGCATGGCGTATCGTTGCTAACGCGTTCAGCGATTATGGCAGCCTCGCGATACACTGGCAGGACACGTTCTGAAGTCTGCGAGACGTTTCTCTGACGCGATTGACGAATTAATTTAAAAAAGAATTGTTTTCGGAGAAAATGACACGATAGATTCGTGGATGGGGAATTATCGGAAGATAGGTGGATGGTTTGGAAAACGGGGATGACACTTTGACGAGCTGGTCGAGTGGTCAATGTCGGTCAAGTGGATTTATGGAATGACCTGCTTATTGCTGGCTGAAATTACCAGGTCCTGGACATTACAGTTGCTTGTAAAGTTTAACTCGCGTTGGAATTCGAAACAAGTTAAAGTACCAAAGTTACGTTGTTTCCTATTATTTACTTTTATTCCGACCTAAATGGATATTAGACGGTGAAATATCGGCGCATAAATTGGAACACCGTGTAATTTCGCCTGTCATTTTTTCCTATTTCATTAAATACAGTCATTATATTCGCCGAATAACGCGAAACATTTTTACGAGCACGGCATAAACGATCGTTACCTTAATGCCAGCTAATCCCGATGCTAACGTCAACCGTTTTCTAAAACGTGCCTTTGAAAAAACATCCGTTTCTCGGCACTTTTGCAAATAAACGAAGCAAAGATAATAACATTATCATAGAAATCGTTATTCCTTATCTCTCTTCCCGCTATTTACCGCGTAATATCATACACTCGGACATTAAAGTCCGTTGCATATCCAAAGATGACCCTAAAACAGTCGCCTAACCTCGAATTCGGATCGATACGTAACCATTCCATCGCAGAACGGCATCGAAACGCCGAATCCATCTGGATTTCGGGTTAGACTGGTGAGAAATTTCTAACCAGGGAAGAAGAGTCTTGAGTTCGCATAATCTCGCGTGGACGATGACGAATTGGAAGGGAAGAGACAGGTCCGGATGATTGGCGATGATAGTTTGCAGAAAACACGCCTATCGAGGAATCGTTCCGCCTACGAGGAATCGGTAGGGAGAGAAAGAGAGAGAGAGGAAGAGAGGGTGAGAGGCGACGACAACGTCGCAAGACGGCGTCGTTAAGGGGACAAGAGGAAGTGTCGCTTAGGTGGCTAGCAAGCCAACGTAATTATTTCAAGGCCACTGAATACGCGATCGAGCAAACCCCTCGCATCGGATCATGCTGCTCCAGTGATCTTGAGGCGTCACTAATCTCCGATCCTTTCTAGGAAGACACGTAGACCGCCTCGTACGCGTTACCGTCGATAATCGTTCATGCAAGCACCGACAGCGACAAGGGTGCATCGCAGAGAGGCGGAGCGATCCACAGAGAGGAAGACGAGGACGAGTACGAGGACGAGGAGGATCCACGGCGCCTGGAGAAGAGGAAGTGCGCTTGCACGCACCGGTTTCGAGGAATTAACCGGCCTCGAAATCGCTCGGTCGCGTGATCCTCGCGATCGATCGCTCCACTGATAACCTCGCCTAACGGATCAACCCTCCCGATAAGCCGTCGATAAGGACAGAGGGGATTAATTTCTTCGGCTGGCTCCGACCTCCCTCTCTTCATCCCCCTCTTTCTTCACCCCTCTGTTTCGCGCCCCGCTGCACCCGACACAAAGACACCACCCAAATTGCGATACGTCGCGTCTACGGGGTTTTAACGGCTCGACTGTTAGACGCCGAGTCCGACGATTATTAGACACAGGGTATCTAACTTTCACCCTTCTTTTACCAATTTTTCCGGCAAAATGTTACTAGTTGGAACCTCGATTGCCTCGAGCAAGAGGAAAATAAAAGACGCGCGATCGTCTCGACGCGTTAGAAATTTTCTTTGCCAGATTAGCGAATATTTTGTAAAATATTCTACGAATATGTGATAATTATTCCACGTAGACACTGCTAAATTAATTTCTCCGTCTTTTGCGACAAGATTAACTTACGGAAAATCAAGCGTTGTTATCGTCTCTTTGTTCTCTCGCGTCCAATTATCTACGAGAAGATAATTTTTCTATTATTACTCCGATAATTGAATAATTGAAGATTTTCGAGGCCCATCGTCTATATTTTTGTAGCTATAAAATCGAATTCTTTGTTTCAGATTCTAAAGATACTCCGATAAGAAAAATATCTTCGCGTTAATTGCCGGTTATCAAAATTGATCAAATATCATCGTTGAACAAGCTACGAAGCTCAGCGGAGAGAAGGAGAATTTTTTTTCACGGGTATCTGTCAAAGCTTTTGCACTTCTGAATTTCATCCCGCCGGAGAATTTTCAATCACGATGAACAAGAATTTTAAACGCGGAATATCGATGGTTGGCATAATTTTTTTGACGTTTTTATCGCGTCGTGGAAAACGGTAATATCATTAAACGCTGTAATAGTTACAAAGACAATTATCGAATTTGACGGTGCTAAACGGGGTCGAAGATGAGTTATTAATAATATAAACCTTATCGTAGGTTCTTCCACTGCCATTTTCCACGATTATTGTCGCTCGTAACTTCGTTAGAACGTCGAGCGGAGTATCAACTTCTGAAACGCGTTAAACGCGACTGAACTTATAAGTTACAAATTACAAGCCCCTGTATGCTTGGCTGAATTTACAGGAGACAGTAATTAAAGGGCAAAATTTCTATCTCGCTGTCTCGGTGAGAGATAATTACACGACTGACCTATTTTTCAGTCGTTTCCGTTTAACATCTCGATATAACGTCTCTTTCGATTATCAAGACAATTTATACGCACCCCGTGATTTTCAGTGGCGTAACAAATTCATCAAACCGAAGACTGTCGTTAGCGTTATTTTTCTATAAAATACAACTATCGAGCTTACAAGTTTCTGCACGTTGTATTCGAATCGTCGGAAATTTCGAGATCAATTTTTCGTTCTTCTTTCGAGAATTAGAAATTATAAAATAAAAATATTTGTAATTTGCTTTAATTCGCTCATTTCTCTACCTTTATCAGCGGAGGTGAACTGAAAGTCTCGAATTGCGGATTATCAACGTCTCCATAATTACAGCAATCGAGTTCAAGAGGTTAAATCGAACATAGCATCAAGTAGAAATTAGAGGACTCGTATTAAAAACGACCTTCGCTAATTTTCTTAATTTCTCAAAGAAGAAAAAGATATTTCATCATTTTCAGGGGGTGTATTATTTCGTACAATACCCTCAAACCGTTAAAACGTTTTGGTTTTCGATATCAATCCGTTCGATTGTAGTCATAATTTCTCGTTCCTTTTACGAACGCTCTTTCAGCGAGCTAAACTCCGAAACGAAACATCTCTCGACTGTATCCGGAGAAATTACGACGGTTCATCAGACCCCGAGAGACATTTCCATCGGGCAGAAATATTACCCCGAATTTCCCTCGAACGTAAACTAAAAATTCGTAAAAGATTCGATGGGGCCGGTTACACGCGTGCTGGAAAGGCAGAAGGAGAAACGATGGTGGGGAAAAACGAGGAGGAACGTAACGTAAAAACGCTGGCATCGGTGGAACAGTAAATCCATCTGTAACCATCGAGAGAGCGAGCCGCGGTAGGATCATCCATTAACCTTTGTTGCTACAACCCGTCAAAGTCTCGAACGTGAGATTTTACACGGGAATGACTGTTTCGGCGGAGCGTTTCAACGGCCAGCCGGGTGAGCAATGGCAAGATACGGTTCCTGTCATTGATGCCTGCCAATCACGGGAACCGGCTGCAGCCCGATCGTCAGCGGTGAAATTACGACGTCGAAAAAAAGGGGGAAAGAGGAAAAAAAAACGCACGGAAAAGGAGAAAAAAAGAAAAAAAAAGCGGTGACACACGCGCAGGTACGTATAAGCAAAGAGGGTGGATGGAAACTGCGAGGGGTTACCACCGCGACAGTCGCATCAAACAAATGACCCTTCTCAATTTGGCACATTCACCGCGTAGCTTGTTGCGTTTCCATTCATTCCGCCATACCTCATCGCAACCTCAGGTTATACGCTCCTTCTCCATCCCCTGTCTCTTAGACATCCCTTCCCTTCTTTTCCGTCTCATCCACCCTTTCTTTCAACGCCTTTCCTCTTCCCTTCTCTCACCGTCGCCAGTTTTATATTTACTCGGAAAACACGGTTCCGGACCAGTTATTCCGACTCTTCCCAACTTCTTCTTTCGACTTCCTATCTCTCATTTTTCAACATCACCCTCCTTTTTTCTCTTACCTCTCTTCCCACGGATATATCTCCTCCAACATCCACCTTATCTTCAATCATTTAATTATTTGTTCCTTTCCGATCTTCCCGCTAAATCTTCCGTTACTTCCTTTTTATCCTTTCTCTCTCTTTCTCCCACGCAATTGTTCTCCTATCCAATTTTATCCTCTCCCTTTCCGACTCATTCTGTTATCGACTCTCTTTCTCTCTCTGGGCAGGCGAGTGCGAGGATATTTTCGCTGTTTAACCGCGTTCGCGTTTATATCGGGTTCACGCTCATAGGGAGATCCGCGGCGGTGATTATGCGCGCACACGCGAGGGTGGACACGCGCTTTTCATCCGGTTGCCACGAGCCCCGGGCAGACTCGTTACAAACCTATGTACGAGAACGCTTTTCCCGCTTATTACGTCTGTCCGCTCATTTATGCTCATTGTCCGCGCAAACGCGTGCGGACACGCATTCCACCCCTGCACGCCTCCACCGCATCGTTTGTTTACATCTTTCATTCGCGACACACGAGGAAACATTTACCCTCCGCGCTCGGTCCCCGTCATCCCTCCACGCGTCCCAATATTATCTCTTCCTTCCACCGCAGGCTCGTTCGCTCCCGAAATTATTATCCACGTCGATGTTACTATTCGTTTTCCCATCGCGCGTTCGTCTCGCGTTTCTCGCGAGTCAATTCTCGAGGCGACTTTAATCCCTTACGCAGGGAACCATGCTAATCTTGTGTCGTATTAATTTTTGTATCGGAACATAAACTCCTATGAAACCAAAACTGAGCTTCTTTCTGTCAATTGGAGGTAACGAAATCTAGTATAAATGAAGACTGTCTCTAAAGTTTGAAAGAGTGTGTATCGGTTGACTCTGAGTTGACTCCTGAGTCGTGTACTTTTACGGAGGATCACCTTTACAAGTTCATCGAGTTTCTGGTTTGTCGCTCGAGTAAACTACGAATCGAATCGATTATTTCTGCGTATAAGTCATCAGATACGTCTGTATCTCAGTCGTTTGCGGTGCCGAGGCGCTGAGACGCCGAAAGATCAATAGACAAATCGCCGAAAGTCGAGTTGCCGACAGATCAAGACGCCGACAAATCATAATGCCGACAGATCAAACCGCCAAAACGAAACACCGACAGATCAAAACGCCGACAAGTCAAAATGCCGACAGATCAAGACGCCGACAGATCAAAAAGCCGACAGATCATAAATGCCGACAGATCAAAACGCCGACATTCGTTAAACTTCTTCTCCCAATTTGTTTGTTTTCGTAACATACACGACACCTTCTGCGCTTTTGAAAACTTTTTCATGAAAAGAGAAACACTTCCTACGCTCGAAATTCATCGTTACCTACCAAAAACACACAATATTAGCTATCGTTCGAGAGTTACACACGTGTAACCACCGTGCTGCAACAGAGCTCAATTGTTTGGCATAGCGTGGAGCCACCGTCGCTCGTCCGATATTTTTCGCATGACACCATCATCGTGCCACGCGACACCATAGCGTTAAAAACGACTTCGTATCCATTATCCACCCGCATTTCCACTCAAACCAAAATCCTACAATCCAACCTACCTACTTCCTACCGGACAACCGTCTTGAATTTTCTCGTCACATCGCAAAGACGCGAGATAGCGCGTTCTATGCTTGAAATGGAGCCGAAAACTGGCGTTACGCGTAAGACCGTGAAAATGGGGCAACTGGTTGACGGAAGGTCGAAACGCGCACCTCTCGGCGATAGGTCGCGATTACGTATTAGGCGAGGAGCAACAGGGAGGCATGGCGCACACGCCTTTGTGTGCCGGGGTTGACGGGGTTCGAGAGGGTGGAATGTATGTAGATAGGTAGAGGCTGGCGCATCGAAAACACGGAGGCGAAGCGAGCTGCTCGTCGACACCGGCGTTGTATACACTTATTTAACGTGTAAACACTCAGGGGGTTTGCCAGAGGAGCAACAAGTGCCCACCGGTGTACCCAGCAGCTCTCGGTTTACACCGCACGGATAGAGGCCCGCCCCGCACACACCTCGCTGGCAAGGTGAACGTGCATAGGTGTTTTATACGGGTCCGAGATCCCCTCGGAGCCTTCCAAACCACCTCGTGAAATAAGCCTTTGAAATAATGATTTTTCCCGCCCGAAGGCGAACCCAGTGCTAATTGAACGGATAAATCGTCAGTAATTGATCGACGCTAGGACCGATCGTTATTCAGCCTCGTAATCGTTATTTCCGCCGAATTTCTACGGGCCACTGCTGGAATAGGAAGTAGGAATTAAGAACCGATTTCCCACTTCGCGTTCATCGCGCGAAATGATAAATATTTAATAGCTCGATAGTAATTCCCGATTTAATTTCTCCGTGATTCGATTCATTTTTAGGGGGTGCACGCGTTCGATCAAATAAATTATCCACGCCGCGGTGGGAAATATTCGGTATACGGATAAATCGGGAAAATATTCGCACGGTGGCTCCGCGTAGAATTATGCTATTTATACTGAAACAATAATGCTTCCCATTCTTCGCTAATCTTACGCGTAATATTCGTAACAATTGCGAGTTTGTCTCTAAACTATTCTACGATTATCTAAGAGATATTAGACACGTCGATGTTTTATATAATAAAAACGAATTGCCGCGTTACGAATCTATAAATTTCTCTATCAACAATGGAATGTTGCAAATACACGGAGAAAAACTGCAGAGCGACGTAGGAATGGCTGCAACGATAGGAAAAATACTTTCATCCTACTTAACGTCAATTCTAATTACGCGTGGTTAGGCGAAGCGGAAAATCTCGCGCCATGCTGAACTTTTTGATCCGGAAAAAATGCGTTTTTCCAGCTGGGCTATTTATAACCGTATCTGCGATGTTCTCGCGGGGAAAAAAATGAAAGGCAAGAGGATCTTAAGCAAAAAAGCGGCGATAAATCCGGCCGGACAAAACGGTTCCGTCGAGTTTCGTGACACTGGCCCGGCTACATAAATCTAACAACAGGATATCGTTCGTTACTAATTATACGCAATTAAACTAATCTCGCCTCGGCTGGGTTCTCCTCGCGCCGCGGCGGCGCAAAAACGCGCGTAGCGTCGCGGCGCGAGCTCGCGTGCGGGTAAACGCGGGTAAACGCGCTGCTCGGAGCGGAGATGCCGTTAAACGCGGTTGAATCGCCGCGAAAGGATCGCCTTCCTGGTCTTGGCAAAAAGCCGCGTTTTCAACCGGACAAGTGGACACGCGAGCATCCACTGCAGCAGCAGACTGGCCATGCCAGAGAACTACTTCTCTCGAGACCGGAGCTACCGGCTTCCAGCAGAACACCATTCACAACTTCCCTTTCTACCACGTTTCCAAGGGAAGAAACCGTCCAGGACAGTTTGGAACCGGTGATACATACCGACCAACGTTCGTAATTCTTCCGTAATTCTTCCGTTATCGCTCTTTCATGGAGCCCGCGTCTTCCTGGCAACCGCTACCGACAAAATTGATTAGCTAAATTTACCGCCAGTTCTCGGGGTTAACACGTTCACTGTCGCGCGAGTTTTACTTCCTTTCCCCATGGTGCCCCGACGAATTTTATTCATTTCAGACGATACATGGGTGACTGTAATTGTGAAAGTGGTCTAAGTCGAAATTTAAGAAAGATCGAGCTATTTCACGCTATATTATTTTTAGACTAAATAAATAAGAAATATATATAGATTTTTACCTATAATATTGAACTGTTATTCGCAACGAATAAATTACAGCGTGTAATCATTGTTGGATGACCAATGATCCGTTGATTTTTAGTTAGCTGATAAGCTTAATGCTAATAATTTTTTCCCTTTATTTCTCATTTGTTTCGCCTAAACCGCATTAATTTGGAGTATTCGTTTTGAACTCTATTCCCACGTAATGTCGTACCAGAAATAGTGATGAACCGTTTTTGTGCCATTCACGATCAGGCGTGTCGTGCCTAAAAAGTTAACACGACTATATGTCCAGGAAGAAATCTTATGCGTAAACGACGACGATAAAGTTTAATAAATTCTATAAATTCGTGTGAAATAATTTTTAGAAATAAGAGAGGTCGGTATCTGTTGGCTCCTTGGGAGACTCGCGAGAGATAAGGCCGCGCGCGAATTCGACGAGAGATACGGTGGTATTCGTGGTGGTATTCGACAATTAGACTGGCGCAAGGTGAACGTTTCCGAACGTTTCCGAACGTTTCGTACAATCCGGAGAATTGCTTTCTGAACGGACACCGTTTAAATATTTACGGGGATTTAAAGTTCCGCCTCGGCCGTTTCTTTTGATAAGCCCGGAACTTTCGGAATATTTACGATTACGGCAATTTCGTACTTATGTAAAAGCTGTTTGAGTTATCGCGTTTCCATTAAAAACTAAAATTGCCAGGCCTGCCCGGCCGGTCTAAAAGCGGGTACAGTTTCTTTTTATTCCCGCAGCTAAGAACTGGAATGAAATTCGTTTGAGCGAAGTTTAAATTACCCCTTTACTCCATCCGATCCTCGACCACGGCAGCCCTACCTTCGCACTAATTGACTTAATTTCTGCACTGATTACGAAGGTTATTTGCAGCTGCTTTAAACGTCGTAGAACTGGATCTGTATCTTTCCCGACGATTCATCCGCGCCCCGGCGAAATACCGAATATCTTTGATAGAATTACTACCGTGCCGATACCAGTTTCATCCTCGGCTTCTATTTTAAAAGGTATTAACGCGAGTTAATTCCCTCGGTGGCAAGACCAGCTCTCTCCGTTTTTTTCTCCTCCGCGTTGCGAACGGGAATCTCTTCGACCAGGCAGCTTTTTTTCTTCTAGCGAAATACGCACCTTATATTTAAGAACGAACGAGAACATCCGACGTGGTTCGAGAGCAGCGAGATAACGGGCAAACGAATTTCGTTCTTTTCTATTCTCAACTCGCGTCCACCTCGTTTCGGAATAATTCAAGAAACACGCTTAATCGCTAGATCAAGCGCGATTATTCCGCGAAATTGCTTTGACGATAGATCCAAAACTTTTTACTGTCTAGAAATCTATCGGCGTCGCGGAAAATTCGAATATTTCGGAATATATAATCGCGAGAATAGCGATACGTTAACCCTTTGCACTCGAGAGACAAAATATGGCGAAGAAAGCGGGAAATTTGTGGAGAAAAACACAGGTGGCGTTATGAAAGGTTTTGGTATGGCACTTGGACGGATTTAGTGGCGGAAGAACGGGGCTAAAAAGGGAAAAGGCGGGAGGAGGAGTGGAAAGGTGGCGTTGAACGGGGAACAAATCGGTGGCAAGAAGGAACGAATCATTTTAATCTCCGACGATAGAATCGCTCGCGAGGAAGTTTAAATTAGGTTGGAAGGAGAGCGGCGTGCCGCTCGTCATTCCGCTGCCGCGGCCATCATTGCCTTCTTTAACTTTCGCGGAAAGGAAGAGGCAGAGAGCCCCGGTATCCCTGGAACTTAACTTTCTTCCTGATTGACGTTCGGTTATTGTCGCATTTGCATAACTCACCCCCGCAGCGTGGCGGGTCAGGTTCCTTTCGCGTCTTCTCTACTCTCGCCGCGTCTCGGGGATGCTAACCAAGAGACAAGGACGCGAGCAAGGTGACGGAGAAGGTGGCAGCAAGGGAAAAGGAAGGGAAAAGAGAAGGGAAAAGAGAAGACGTCGTGGAAAGAACGGGAGAAGAATGCGGGAACGGCCGCGTGTCAAATCGAATTTGCCTCATTTGCCCTGAGCGGCGACTCTGCCGGCACGGGAATCTATTAGAATAATTTTTATGAATCTAATTTTAAATTCCAGCGAACGAAGTTACTTTACTGTCACGCTGTCAGCGGCTCTTTATTAAGTGGTCCTTCTTGCACAGCCGGTCCACGCAGCCGGGACTCGCCGCCCATCGGAAACGAATAATTTAAATAATTTCTACCCGTCTAATTTCTATTCTGCCCGATGTCGCGGCCGAAACGAGATTTCGCCGATTACCGGATACGCTCGATCGTATTATTCAAAACACCCGCGATCCACCAGAACTCGGCCAGCAATCGGGATTCACCCGGTCCGGCTAACTCGCTTCTCTCCTCGCTCCGTCTATTCGATTAAGCAACAATTGCGATTAACCGGTTTACGCTTGTCATCCCACCGTTTTAATCACGCGTCTCGCCTTTTTGTCAATTTCTTCTTTCACACCGAACCGATTAAATTTTCCTCCTTTTAACGCCGCAAAATTTCCTCGGTGCCTCGTTTCCTCTACGCGCAAATTTCTATCGTTTGCTCTCCGAAGTTAATCGGAATTAATTTGATGAGCGAGAAGTCTCAGTCGAAGAGTCTTTGAGTTTGAGAAGAAAGAAAATATCGTTGCACCTTCGTGGTTTCAAAGGGCTGAATGCGATGCGTTGAACGTTTTTATTTTCCGAAGATGCTATGACTGGGTTTTTAAAAGAGAGAGAGGAGGGAGATAGTTAGTGCAGAGAAAAGATATTAAGAGAAGAACACGTGGTTTATAGTTTTATACGACGAAATTTATTTCTCACGCGAATCTAAGTGTTTAAAAAAAATTAATTTAGAATAGCTTTCGTGTCTATTTGAAATTCTACTATTAAAGTGCTTCTACTTTTCCGCTTATTCCAAGAAATAAGTATTAGTTTACACGATTACAAGGTAGAATTTTTCTATGGTGTAATTTTAGTTGCACGCATGGTACGTATTCGACATTATTTTTGGTTCACTACGCGCACAGTTATAAGAAAATAATCGATGAGGTAACGCGGTAAGAAAGTTTATTTTTAAATTCTATTTTGTTAAATAGAAACTTATCGATTTAAAATAAATACAAAACGCGAGGAATGAGTTCTACGCGTTAAATGTCTCCGGAAGACTGCCCTTAAATGTTTTAACAAATTTTCTTCCTCTCGCCTTCTTTTCAACACTCGTATAATTAATAAACGTACAAAATCGAGTAACGTCAGTCTTATAGCAGAAAATCCGTAGATTTCTACTCTTCTGTGACGAAAAAATCGTCGAGTGAAAGCGATTAACCCTAAAATTCCAAACTCTGCCGTTCTTTTCTTTCTCGGAGGGTCCAACGGTGTCCAAGTTCGAAAATTCGCGAGTTCCACGTAATAAAATCGAAGAACACGGGTACGCCGGATATTTTCCTACCAATCCTGACTCCCGGTTGCTATTCCTCTTATTCCCAAACCTGCCCGCGAATTAATTCACCCGCAAAGCGGTCCGGCGAACCCGAGGAGAGGAAATAGCAAGCATCCCTTAAGCCACGGAGCCTTGCGAGCGCGTTCTGGTCGACAAGCATCGACTCGCGAGCGCACGGGACCGGATTTTCCTCGGTTCTTAAGATTTCCGGCGATTCTCGAGGAGCAACGGGCCGTGTGGCCGGAGCACCAATTACGATTACCGAACGGCCGTCACTCGGCATTATCGGATAGTTAACCCGGCAAATAGGGGGAAGAATTGCCGGCGGGGGGAGGTGGATGACGATGATTCGAGGGCCTAAGGAGGAAAAAGTCGCGATAAGCGAGGCATGGAATTCCACCAGGCAGATGGAGCACCTCGGCGGCCTATATTCGCGGCTTATTTTAGAACCGCAGCCTCGGCCATGCACGCGCACGCGTGTACCCGCGCAAAGCCTCCGCCGATCACAATTCCCTGGACATCGTACACACTCGGCCCCAAGGCCCTCGCAAACTTCCTCCTGGATATCACACCGCCAAGGGTCGCTGATTTTTCAACGATAAACCCGCCGCGACCGGTTCCACCTGCCCGCTAGGCGAAGAAACAAAACGCGACGAACCTACCGGAAAATACTGCACCGGGAGATATTGAAAAATTGATTACACCCGTATCGAAGGAAAAATTGCGAAAACAAGCGATCCACGCAACGACGTTGAATGGGAAATTTTCAATTAAAAAATAGTCACTCGCGTTGACTATCGTGGTGGTCATCGGTTCACGCTTCTATGCTTTCCGAATATTCAAATTCATCAATTTGATGATCATCGTTCTTGTTTCCTATTCTTTCTCGAGAAACTTTCGAGAAAAGTGAAAAGTCGCAAGGGAAATGACTAAATACTTGTCGCTATCAATGTCATCGCGGTTGTAGCGTTAATGCATCGAACGCGAGGTACAAATTAGCCCGTCGTGTTAGCGTGTCTTCAACAGGTACCTGGCTAATTAATTCGCAACGCGAATTTGGCAACCGTAATTATCCCCGATAACGCCCAACTTTCTTCTTCTCGTCTTTCGTGGTTCAACCTCGTAACGACGCGTTACTGTAACGCCGTTAATACGCGTTACGTAATCGTAACGTTGTTAATCAAACATTATAGGCGACCGTTGGATTCGGTTCTTGTAACGCGTACACGCTCGTCGCCATCTGTTTCAATTACACGCGTGTACGACAGGTTACGTTACAGGCTAATAATACATTTTATCGTACGAAATTTTCGTGCCCGGTGTCTTTCCGAAAAATACATCGTAAATTCCAATAAATTGCACAGCGCTATGAAATCAAACAATGCGATAAAACACGCGCGTAACATAATATTACGCTGTTCTACCGTAACAAATATTCGCTACTCGAAAAGTGAAAAACACGAAATTTTATTACAAAAGGTAATCGAAGAATTGCCTGTTCGAACCGTTTAATCGTTTCTCGATAGACGATGAACGCTTTCCCGTCGTCAACTCGACGTTCGATCGAAAATTTCTCATCATTCGAGAATATTTTTTATCGTCTTTGTAGCAATCTTTCTCGTCTCTATTAAACCGTTCGCTATAAGGTTTCCGCGTTTCGAAGTAATAAACATGGATGGTCGCAGAGTGATAGAGAGAACCGGTGTCTATTAGGCTTCTCTATTCGGCCATTAAATTCGCATCGCGTTAAGCCTGTTAACGACCAGCTTTCTGATAAAATCCCATGCTTGCAGGTGGAAATCGCGTTACGAAATTCGCGGATGCACTCGATGCTTGAGAATCGATGGGGAAAAAAAACGGGCGAAAAGCACGGGTCGTAAAGCCATTTGCTTCGGAGATACAAGCACACTTTTAGTTCGAAGCATTATTTCACGGCAAATATTCCGAGTGACCTCCATTGGCAAGCACACACGACAAGCCGTATCATTGCCTCGCACATTTCAGCGCTGTTGGCTCTGCGTTCTTACAATTTCACAAACGTTTCGTGCGCGGTCCTTCGACATCTCGCATTAGCATGCAGTTCGTTATTTACGTCGATTTTAAGATCTTCCTAGATACGGCTCGGCAGAACGTTTATCGCGTAACGCGTTGACAGAATTTCCCTGCTTAATTCCGACCCACCGAGCAAGTGTTCCATCCATGTTTCAACCTCTTACCTCGCGATTAAAGCACCGAAGAACACCGGAGTCCGTAACACGTCTGGTCCAGTCGAGAATAACACGGAACTGAGACGAAAAGACATCGGTGGAAATTAACCAGCAGCCTCAGGAGGTTTTGTTTACGTTCGGACCTAGCCTCTCGAGTTTTGATAGATTTCCTTAACCACCAGACACTCGCGGGACATTGCTGGTAAATTTCTAGAATTAGGATCGTGGAACGGAGTTCACGTGGTTTGCTTTTTTGCGATCTGTGTCGAGAGTAACCATTTCGAACAACCACAAACGCGTTGTCGAAATCATTTTCGAAAAATCGACATCCGAGTAATCGAACCTAACTCGAAAAAGGCTACAGCCTGTCGATATTAAAATTTCTCGAAGAATCGAGTGGCTAGGAATCCAGAAAGAGTTATCGGAAATCAGCGGAACAAGCGACGTAGATCGCGCGCGGAATGTCTCATGATTTATCGCGGAGTACACGGTGTCAGCGTTGGAAGAGACGCGTGTGCACGGTATTCAATAAAAATCCATTGACGTCTTCCAGCGAGCGAATAAAGCGCGATCATTGTTCGAACGTGGAGGAGACGATAGCGGAGGAATTACAGCGATTCGCAGCCACCGAGACGTCTGAACGATGTCTGCCGATCGAGATCGAAAATTCGCGGAAAATGGAAGAACGTAGATGCTCGAGCACACAGTCACGCGTCTCTTAACGTAACTCTTCGCGAGTGTCACCAAGGTTGAGACTCGTTTGTCTATAATTGTACAATCTATGATATAAATACAACGCGTGCGAATGACGTTTGGAAAAAATGTTTAGAAGAACGCGTCAGCGCAAACAGTTGTCCGAGAATTATCAAAGAACATCGAAATGTAAAGCTACAATTATCACGAGTGAATAATAAAACAGGAATCAGTTGGAGAATTATTCACCGTAGAATCCTTTACGAATAATAAAGAAAATTTGTCTACTTTATAATCACTGCTTTGAAATCATTGTGAAGTTAGTCTAAAAAGAAATGTCCCTAAAGAGGCTAAAGAAGGGTCCAGTTCTTGATATCTTTTTGAGTCTACCAATTGTGATTAAATTTCAAAGTACAGGTTTTTCTTTCTTCGTTTTTGAAAATCTTTTGTCACGGAGAGTCTAATTCGGTAGAAGAAGCAAAGTACTTGCGTTGATAATATTACATTTTCTATTATCATCTAAACTCTACCTTTGCTCGTCTTCGTAATCCTCCGGTAGAGTATTAACGGAAGTATAGCATATACCTAATATCCTAGAATTACGTGTCTTATTTTTCCGTGCGAATAATCACATAGCACGCACGACTATAAACCTTTCAAAAATCCCTAACGAGGACTAAAATACTTAATTACGTACTCGGGAACTCGATCATTTTCTATTATCATAACCCCCGCGTAAATCTGCGTTGATTCGCGTACTTTACAGGTTAATTACGATCGTTTGGGGAGAAAGAAAAAGGAAAGGAATGGATGGTAAAAATGGGAATCGCGTTGTTGCTGGTTCATTCGACATCGTTACCGATTCGAGATCTGCGCGAGGCGGTTTCGACGCGAGCGATCGATGAGCTTTATCTTTTACGTTTTATCTTATGAAACATAATCACGGTCATGACGGAGCGGAGGCAAAGGGAAGAAAAACGCCTCGAAAACTCCTGTAATTCGTTTTTCAGTACCTTCGGTGTTAAATAGACCGTGGTAGTTCAGCGTCGCGCACCACGGACGACCACTACTTTTTCACGTTACCTTACAGATTTTATTTCAGAAGTTTCCCTCCATCGTGTCGCGACGCTAATTTACCCAACAACGCGAAAACGATACTCAGATGTTCACCCCTTTAACTGCCGTGGCCGAGCTTTTTAAACTAATTCCGTAAACGCTGATAAAACGTAACACGCTGTGAAAGTACCTCGTCGCGTTACCCTTCGTTTTCTCCGCTTTCGCAACTACCAGATATCGCGATTATTATTAGACCTTTCATACAAAATCGCGCAGCCTGAAATCTACGGCGAATACCGTTATTTATATTTAACGGCGAATACACATTTTATTCGCGTCCGAACTTCTAATTTATTCGGTATTTATGGGCCATTTAAAACGAGCAATCTATGCCGTTTATTAATAATTTTAGATTAAGTTTAGTCGGGGTTTAGTCTAAATTTATATGGAGCTCCCAATCCGATTGGGATTTATGCGTGGAAATACCTTTCTTGTTTAAAAATATATCAGAGTAGAAATAACGCGAGCCATAAAGATGGGGAATAGGTAAATCTCTATACAAAAAGTTTATACATAAAGGCCCAACACATTGAAGAAAATTTGCGATAATTACAATACAAGAGATTAATAAAATGAAGAAGAAACGCAATAATTCTTAGGAGCTCTGTTCCAAGAGTAAACAGGAAAGCAAGAATATCTAGGAATTATTTAGGAATTATTGGATAGATAGAGGGAGATTTATGATTAATCGTTCTTCCGATAGATTCGATATTCGTTTTCGCAATCTCGATATCGCGGCATCTGAAAATAGCTCGTATGTGTGTCAGAATCGGTATCGATAAAGCTGGTATTCTTCGCTCGAGAGAGAGAGAGAGAGAGAGAGAGAGAGAGAGAGAGAGATCTGGAGAGGGAGAGGAGAAAAATCGGATCTGGCGGTACACACCCGCGGTTCTGGCCTGCGATTGGTCGCTCGCGGGAGGACACCCAGTAGATATCGTTGCGTAGCGCCTTGGCCTACGCACTCTGATTGCGTAACACGGTGTAGCGCGGCTCTTCGTCAGCCAAGGCGAACCTTCTCCCAGTCTCCCGCAATTTTCACGCGATTAAGCCGCGTACACACTTAGCCAACTCCATTCGCGACTAAATTTTTAAATAAATCGCAAATAAATCGCTATTTGATGTGATTTTCCATAGGATTAAAAACCGGTATATTTCGGAATTAGAAATTTTCTAAATTTTTCCGAGTTTCGTAGTTAAGGAACAAAATGTCACGGGTTAAGAAGGAGCAACGAGGCCCAATTTTCGCAAAATAAAGATAACTCTGGACAAAGAACACTTATCTTCTGTCGGCGTTTAGGTCTTTGAACGATTTGGTCTTTCGGCGATTTGTCTATTGACCTTTCGGCGCCTCAGCGCCTCGGCGCCACAAACGTACGAGATACAGACGTATCCGATAATTTCTAGAAACGAGCCGATCGTGTAAAAAATAATTCCGTCGAAATGAAACAAAGCGGAGCAACTTTTGGCAATATAACAAAGAATCGAAGTGCCAATTCGAGTACTCTAATTTTACCTTAACTTGTAGCATTGGCTCGGTGGAAATTCGAGTAGAAGACTATGAGAGTTGCATGGATACAAATCAGGCTTAAATTTTCATAGCCGTCTATTACCAAATATTTTCGCGCTTAATGGCCACGAGCCGATACGACACACCTGTACCGTAAAGTTCTATTTGTTCGCTAGGAGTGGATTACGACAAGATCTTTTCGAAAATTTCCTACCGTTTAACCGGTGTCACGCGTCCGGATCGGTATCGCACGCGTGTCGTAAAACTATGCGACGACTGGGACCGGAGATACACTCGTGTTAAACGTGCGTTAGGCGCACGTGAGTTACGGCAATTGCAAATATCTTTTTGAAACAATTGCGGAACGTTTCCGAATCGCTCGGAGGATAGTATCGGAAAGATTTATTGATGTTTGCAACGTTGTTGTTGATTCGCGGGTATATCGTTATCTCGCGATCGCGATTTTGACACCTCGCAACGAGGTGCTCGGCGTAAACGTCGTCGCCGAGATAAGGGTCGGGATTTGTTCGAATTGATACTCGAAATTCAGCGAACCTTGGACGGTAGCGAAGACGCGAGGAGGATTTTTGGGAAATGGAGGAAAGAGGTTGCTAGCAGAAGCGAATAGAATTCGCGAGGCGCGATGGTCGCGACCGTATGCAAATGCAAACCGTCTGTCGGAGTGCGTGAAATGGTATTTATAGAATGGATACGCGATACACTGGTTACTAGCGTGAAATAATTCGCTGTTTGTTAAACAAACGGGTGGAACATGAAAATTGTTACACGCCGAGATAAGATCGAGAACGGCGCGAGTTTATATAGAATGTTTATATTGCTTTCTGTACAAAGTCCACTCGAGAAATGGAACACGTATTACGATGTAACTTGTATTTCGAAATATACAACAAACCTTTTCGTCCACTATTATCTCGTATATCTCCTCCTCCGATCTAGAACCATCTTTATAGCCGACCGACTTCAGCGCTCCGTTTATTATCTACTCGAAAACGCTTGCCAACGTTTACCTAAATAAATACTCGTTATTTCTAATGCCCAACACGCGTACGACCACTTGTCGAAAAATTAATTTCCAAGCGAATAATACAACGAACGAGCGAAATAAATTCCCATCGGAAACCTCTACGGGTGATGATCTTTTCCTTTCTTAAATAGAAAAAAAGAAAAAAAGAACAGCTTCCGCTTTTGTAATTTTCTAATCCGTGATCGGTGATTTTTCACTTTCGATTTGGAATTCCCTTTGGTTTTGAATCGGAATATTTCGCAGCGAATAATACAACGAACGATCAGGTGAAATAAATTTCGATCGGAAACCTTCACGGCTGATAATCTTTCCCTTTTTTAAATAGAAAGGATAGAAAAGGAAAAAACGAACAGCTTCCGTTTTCGTGATTTTCTAATTCGTGATCGGTGATTTTTCACTTTCGACTGTGAATTCTCAGTGGTTTCGAATCGGAATATTTCGCCGGCGAGTTGGAAAGGTACTCGTGACCGTCTGGTATTGTCACGAGATTCGACGGTATCTTGCAAGCTGATCTGAAACTTCATAGTCGACGCACGTGCTCGGTGTACACAGGGCTTAAGGTACAAATAGTAGATACCATTACGAGGCATGGCCATTTTATCGGTGTTCTTAGCGAAGTCGATCACCGGCGAATGACAGAAGCGTTCGCGGCGATAAGCTCGACGATAAGCCATCCGATGATTCAATCGGTAGTATTTCGTCGCGTTTCTCCGTTTCGAACGGCGCACGTGGAGAAAAACGCACCGTTTCGAATTTTGGAAATGCTTCGATATACAAATACATCGGTCGCCGCTTGTTTTCTTATTTCGCTTTCGCGCTGATTATGTTTGTTATCGCCGGCAGCATTGCCGTAAGCGATACCGATATAAAAGTTCGAAAAAACACGAGGAGCTAGATAGACCGAGATACGTGCCAATTACGCGAGCGTATTATTTCTCTCGCAAGATGGCCACGTCAATTCGCTGCGCGAACTTGAAATTTTCGGAACACGCATGTATAACGTAAATGTTATCACCGAGGTGTCGTGCGAGTAATGGCGAGTCGCGTGAAATTGCATAAATACCGATGGCGGCTGTTTAAAGAGCCGTAAGGCTATTTTTAAACTTAGAACGATTGTTAGGAAGTCCAAAGGCATGGAATTAATTTGCACGACTAATACGCGGAACAATTAAGAGAGGATATGTGCTTTTTTAGGTTCGTTATACTAAGGTATGAGGCGAGTATAGAAAAAATACGACCGTGTATTCGTTACGATAAATATTCGCGATATTGAAAATTTATTATACATGAAAATTGCTTCGTTATTAACTACTTCTTTCTTCTTTTTATTTTTTTTTCCAATTTTCAAACGTATTTACAGGAATTTTTATCCTTCTACACGAGCATTGCTAGCCAATTAAATCGCATACTTCTACCATATAACCGGATTCCGTGGAATTCTTTGATAGCAATACGCATGCGTAGATTAATTATTAACATTTCCACTAAATATCCTGTGAAATTATCTATATTCGTTCGTTACACTCCCCGGTCGCGGTGAAGCAATTGTAGATTGCAAAAGTAAGTATTTTAACCGGTGAGACGTTGGTTCGATTGATTTGCTGAAATACGCGGGAACCGTGTGCGAGCCTGTATTACTTTAATAGAGCCACATTTCTGACCTTTTGTATGCGTCGAACGGGGTTTGAAAAGTTGGCACACTCGTGGAACATTATACTCGGAGGTATTTCCATATAGGAATATGTAAGTCGCGTATGCAAATGTGCGATTGCATATTTGCGAATAAAAATTAAACGTTACGTCGAATAGATGCGTTAGACGCGCGTACGATATCGTATGTCCCGTAGAATTCGTTACGAAAGATTTTTCCACAGATATTTCAAATATTATTCGAAAGGACATCGGTAATTTTCGAAACGGTTCTCCGCGTTCCGTGTAACTCGTGTCGCGTATTAATAGTATACGTACACGGGTTAAATGTAATTTTATACACAGAAATGTACACAGGTTTAAACGTGTGTCGGCCGATACCTGTGATTTGCAATTGTAAAAGCACTTAAGCGAATGCGATGCCATTGTGCATATGCGCCGAATTAAAGAGTTTCACGTTTAAAGGTTCAAATTTAAAAGTCCAATTGTTTCGTATTTCCTCTTTTTAATTATACAGTGTAGTAGGTTTACTCGGTGTAACAATTAAATTCGAGTAGACACCGGATACATCATCAACAACTCGTATTACTATTACCGTACAAAGCACTTCGGTAGTAAACAAAATTGTAAATTTTACTTAAAAAAACAAAAAAAAGAGGAAAAAAGAGGGGAAAAAGGAGAGAAAAAGGGGGAAAGAGGGTGTGCCATTTTTCACGGATTGGACTTTCGTATTTCCGTGTTCGAGAGTGGTAATAGCTCGCGTAATTACCGCGGAACTATAAATAATAAATTGATTTTCGTTGTTAAAGTCACGTTTTTAATTATTTATTGCTCTCCGAACGCTTATACTTACGATAATGTTCGTCTAATCGATTCTAAAGTGGCAATTACGACAAGAGGCTCTTTAACGAGGTATTACCCGTCTCATCAAAATTGCACGGTACGTAGCGACATTTTTCCGTTTATCCTTCGAATCGCACGGGTAATTTCATCCAAAAAAACCGGCAACATTACGCCGCGATATTTCGTCAGCGTTGATTTCACCAACAACGAAAATGCACGTGGAAATTTGATATCGCGCGTGTTCCCTTAATTTCGAGAAAGAGCGAGCAAAAATATCGAGAATTATATCGCTAGGCAATTCGTATCCTCGAAACTATATTCCGGAATTCGACGAGCAATAACCACAGCCTATCCAGTTTTTCTAATATCGATACAGCCTCCAGAGACCCGCAGAAATACCGAGTCCCACGAACTGGAAACCTTTTCCTCCGTCACCTTTCGGCCTCGACGTTCGAGCACACCTACACCGGCAGAAAAAACACGTTTCTACGCCGGAGTTGGGCATTTTTAATTTGAATAGAAGATAACGAGTCGTCGCTCGCTGCCGACCGATACTATCGATGAAAGCGGTTCTTTGCACGGACGAAAAGCCCAACCACAACTATAGAAAGCATAGAAAGGATCTATAGATCACCGTTCTATCATCCGTCTCTCGATATCCCGCGGGTACGCGTGATTCTACCTATCATAAAGCAAATTTCAATTTATCTATCATTTCGTCATTACGAATTTCCTATTTATTTCCACCGTTCGATCGGTCTTTCGCCGAAATATATTTCGAAAATATATTTTACTCCGATACCGAGGGAGTAAATAAATTTTAATATTGATTCAACGAGCTAAGTTTCATCCGATATCCGAAAAATTTCGATATCTCGGAATTTTCCTAATTCGGAGAAATCGTGAAATAATCTAGTACTAATAAAATACACTCTCGATCGCTTTACGTGTTAAGAAAGAGGAGAACCATTTATGTCGAAAAATTCTGGAAGAATTTTAAAATGAATTCGGGATTTTAAAAGTTGCAATTGTCGCTGAACACGTTGCAACCCTTCGATGCTTCTGCAGATAAATTTCACAGAAAAGCAAGCGTTAGAATCGATTCCTCGATCTCACGATTCATGAACATCTCGATATCGATCACGCGAGACACGAGAGTTCGATTGGTCGATCGATGATTTCGATAACTGGTAAGATTATGCGGACACCTTCGAATGTTATCGCGCCCACCTATGGTCCATACACTCGGGCCACGTTCCTCTCTCTCTCTCTCCCTTTCTCTCTCTCTCTCTCTCTCTCTCTCTTTGGTGGAAAAGTAGGCCAATGTGCGTCGGGAAGAGGGACGGGAAGCGTGCTGGAGGATATTTCGTATCACCCTTCTTGCACGCATCTCGGCGCCACGTCACTGCTATATATTCGGTGACCGGTGGTGGCCGGAGGAAAAGGAGAACTTTCCCGGCGACTCGCCCGCGATTCGCCGCGACTCGCATCGCCGACGATGACATACTTTATCTTCGACGGGGGTCGAACCGTGGGATCGCGGCACCAATTTATTGCGCCTGTCCCGCCGATTTCACCAAGGACGAATTAATTGATTCCAGCTCCTTCCACCGCGTTATCCTCTCTTCCCGCAGCCTCCCGCGAGGTTTAGAATATTTTTCTCCTATTTCACTTCCGGGGCATAGATCATCCGGCAGCCGATAAATCTTCCCGCGAGATTTCGGGTACGCGTTTCGTGGGTCCAATTCACGAGTACGCGGAATTATAAACGCAGTAACGAAACGAATAGAAATATTGTTAATAAGAAGAGGCGGTGGAATGTACAGGAGCAGACCGTTTCTCTCTACCTCTACGCACTATTCAATTACACGGTTAATTCGCGAATGACGCACGAGACACGTAACGATACTCTATCTTCGTTTATGGTTGCTCACGCGGAATTTTGAATTTCTACGGCACACAGGAATTCAAAATTCCTTAGTCAATATTGACTTCATTTCCTATGTCAACAAAGAAATGATGCAGAATGATCCTAAACCTTTAGCCTGACTCACGATCAGTTATGGTGGTCAGACTCGAGTCAAACTGTGACCCAAGGATCAAGGGATTAAAATTTTTTCGTTTGGTTATTGTTAAAATAACGTTAACCTTGTTTGGGTTAGATGCGAAGACTCGATGAGTAATGATTCGAAAGAAGAAACGAGATAGGAAGAAATTGAAAAGACATCGTAGGATCGACGACTTTGTACTCGATACCATCAGTATATTCGACTTACAATAACGTAACGATCCGTGAAATATCGAAATAAAGCAGTTTAATTCGAGAAAACGTGTCGTCGAGTTTAAAAAATCCTTCGAGTGCAAAAGATTGCACGGATTATGCGTGTTTCGACGCTTGGATTTCGAAGCGATTATTTACGAGATTAGATCAGTCTTCTGGGAAATTCTTCGAGCTCTGCTAACTTCCTAAACGAACGAGCTTCCTGTCCCATCGGTTTAAGAAAATCTTGTGTCGCAAAGTTTCAACGAACAGGTTGAATTTTCATTATCCTCGTCGGTTACCGTGTCAAAAATGTAGACATTCTTCAAGACTACGTCATTAAATTGCGTTTCCATCAGGTATTCCCGAGCAATCTTCTTCGATGAGTTCGTCTAATCGATTTCCCGAATGATTATACACGTCGGGATTGTTTCTCGCATTGTTCGGATCGACGCGGAACGAGAAATGGCAGGAGTTAGGTGTTCAGGCTGGGACAACGGTGAGAGTAATGACTCATAAGTAACGAGAGCCGAGAGGTTGGATAACCTTGTCATTGGCAATGAGACGTGGCAACGTTAACCAAAGTACCTGAGCTCACAGGTTTTTCCTCGTTACGCGCTTATCGCGCGTCGCTAAGTACCATTCAATTACCAAATCGAATTACCCAATGATATGCCGTTAAATCGTTTCCACTTCGTTCCAACGTTTCGCACAGTTGCTTATTCGGCTAACGCAGCCTTTATACTTTGCTTTTATCCTCGAACCTCTGTCATAGTTTGCATCTGTCATTGTTCGCGTAGTTCTTAACCCATTTGCATCATAAGCGTATATATACGTTCAATTTTCCTGGTCACTATTACCGGAGCGTATATATACGCGGCTGCGGTCGTTATTGAATGTAAATATTTAATTAATAAAATAACTCACTCCCTAACAGTATAAGATCACAGAGATAAACACCGATAATTGTTATTATTTTCAAGAACATTCATAAAGACAGAGCATCTCACGCGTACAAAGAAAAACTTGCCGAAGAAATTATTGCAAATAATATAGGAAAACTAAATGCACCAAGAAAAACACAGGAAGTTACAACGTCCGTGTCATTGCCACCAGGATTTTCTGGACAACATTTTCCAACGGTCACACCATCAACTTCGTCGAAACAAGCTTAAAGCTTAAAGTGATACGTTATTTGTCTAGAAGAAATGAAAAGGAGGAAAACTATTTACCAGTGTGAAAATTACGAAGTGGCTATATGCATCCCACATTTAAAATATTACCACACTGAACAAAATAATGCTGAAAAAAGATTTTTTTTATCTTTACAATTTTACACCCAAATATAGAATAAAAATTTTTCGGTGATATGAGCCTTTTTCATATTTTCATATAGTGCAAATGGGTTAATCTAGAATATTCTTCTAATTCGACGAATTTCAATTATTTTAGTAACCGTCACCGACTTTTCAAGTTCAATAAGTGTCAGTGGTAATTGTCAGATATTTCCAAACTGCGGTATTCACTTTCTTACGCGATTTGTCAATCGTATGAGAAAATTTAGCGGCAAGGACTGCTCTCCGTACGAGTGAGAAAATACTCGTTTCGTTGACGCTGTGTTAATCGGGAAATCTTAGATATCGAAATTAGCAAGGATTTATTTCGATTAGCCTGATTACTCGACCCTATCGATCGGCGTAAGAGGTTCTTAAATATCGCCTTGAACACGATACGATATCGAGCACGATCGCGTAAGACGCATTTTCGAGAGCTATATAAATATCTTTCGCATTATATATCTGTGGTTGTAAGGAGAAAACTCACGATTACAGGAATTCTAGGTTATTCGTTAATCGGACTGCAAATCGGATAAGAAGCGTGAAAAATTATGCAATTTAATTCGGTGCCAATTAATATTCGGAGCTTTAAACGGCGATATCTCAAAAATGGTAATAATACGACATTTTTCCTCGCAACCACGGACATAACTAGCTAAGATTATTTTCAACTCGTAAAACACGCCAAGTTTTACGCGAATGGACACTTTTGACGTAAAGTGAAGTCATAGCAAGGAAAGGGAAATTTATTTCGAATGGTAACAGCGAAAGAAACTAAGTATAGAATTAACAAGGAGTTTTCAAAGTTACTAACGTTCCATCTAGTTTTATTCCATGCAACGCGACCCGGAACGGAAACGGAAGTAAACGAAAGAACGAGCCTGCCTGTTATCATCGAACAAGACACTTCGTTGTTTATAACCTTACTCCGATCAATTTCAACAACCATCGCGAATGATCTCTAATCGATCATCGAAGGTCCGCTATGATCCGCTCTATTTCGTCTCGAGGAATACATTCTAACTGAAAAACCGAGTCATTACAACGATAACGCGCTGTGTTTTACATTTAATCGGTTAAATGTTAACCCATTTGCATCATTAAGCGGAATAATCCGCGCATAATAAGTGTTAGCTATTTATTTTAAATGTATTTACAGTGCAACTACCTGCAAAAATAAATATTTATGTTACAACGTTGTATAAAATGATTTTATTTTAGACTACGTGTAATTTTTGCATTAAACATAAACAAGAGATTGTTCGTTGCCTATATTTTCAATCAAAGACTTGAGAAACTCTCTTTAGAGCGAAGATGCAAATGGGTTAACCCTTACATGACTAACCAAAATTATCAAAATTGTTTACAAGCTTCTGTGTTATCTTTTTTCTTACACTCGATAACTCGTCCACTTGCGCGTAATTTCGGATATTGTAATTGTCACAATAACGGTCATTTATCGCGGTATTATCCTAGCTTTGGGATTTCAGGAGTCGTTGATGTAGCATGCAAAGCATACGCGAATAATTACATGAGCGTTAGTGTTATTGTTACGCGAAATTTAGCTTAAAAAAATATGGCGAAAAACGAGTTACGCGAAACGATTTGTCTTGTTGTTTCCTCGCGAAAGAAAAATATGGCTGGAAGGTGAGGAACTAGAATCGATGGAGGAGATATTGGGATTGCGGGGTTAAAATTGCGGCTTGTTCGGCGGTAACAAGTTTAACGCGCTCGTTTGCCACGGCGGATATTTTAAAGAGGCGATCCCTGCTCCCCTCGCGTCGCGTCGCCGCCATTACCTTACCAGGGACTATTCGCGGGGCCCCGTGAATCCAAACGGTCCTCCCGAAATTATCCGGCTGAATGAATAAAACGAAGCCACTCTCGCGACGGCTCGGTGAAATTTCGCAAAGACGCAGAGCCGAGTGGCTCGAGCTAAAGCTCCATCGCGTTTTAGATCTATGTCTTTTACGCCTTCGTCCATTCGCTCGAGATCTTTGTAGGATGTCGTTTAGTGTAGAAGTGTGTAAGGGATATAATATATGAGCAACGAAAAAATAAGAGTGTAAAAAAATTAAACGTGTAAGGAAATAATGTGAAATATTCTAATCTTTTATTATCTACCGTTTTCTGTTCGTGTTTGTGACTGGATTTATAAATCCACGTGTTCTCTTCAATCCAACAGCGTGTAGTACAGATGTAATAATAGACACGACGCCGAGAGGAATTGTTCGCGTCGTATATAGAAAACGAAATATATATTTATCTCGAGATAGCGTTCGAGAGATAAATCGATCACAGCGATATGCATAAAGTTCTCCGTTTGTTTAAATCCGTTGAAACTAATCGTTTCAAATATGTCTACTAATCTACGTTGGAGTAATTGAAAAATAAAGTTAAAATTGAAGTTGTTCTGCTCCCTACATTCGATTTCCAATTCGCCAAGACGGGTATCGACGTTTCGAAACGTGATCTAGATCCCGGTGCAACGTCTGGCAAAAAAATAGGAGAAAAAAAGGGGGAAAGAGAGAAAGGATGAGGTAGAGAAGGAAGAGGAGGATAATTTAATATCAGGCGTATTTATTTCGAAAACTTTTGGCACGATGCACCAGGTCGGAAACTTAGTAGGTCAAGTTCCATGGAAAACGGGAACAGACGCAAAGCAGCGGAATGGGAAAGGGCTGGGAAGGATGGAACCCCGGCGAATCCTCGCGGAACTTCAATTTTCCGTCGCGGAAGGTCAATTATGCCGGTGATTCAGTTGCATGTACGCGTGGACGGTAAAACTGCGAGTCCTTCGCCGGGTATCATGGCCGTCGCGGTGAATAGAGCTATATCGAACCGAAGGACGACGTCGCATTAATCGCGTGAGAGAAGTTCGCGTGAATTAAAGGAGAGGCGACACTGACAGAGAGAGAGAGAGAGAAAGAGAGAGGAGAGGGGACACGTGGCCAGGCGTACGTTGAGACATAAACGAAAAGGCGTGAACGCCGCTGGTGTAATGAGAATAAACGCCTAACGGTTAAACACGGCCGACCGTGACAACTATTAGACGCTCGATCTTGAATAATTCATCGAAAACGCACGCTCGATTAGGCAACCCCTCGAGAGCAGCCACCCTCCGATTCTCCGTCATTTCTCTCCGAGTTCCAGACCTCCTCGTCGTCGTCCTCGTCGACGTCGCGACGACTATGCCTCGCGGACGCCGACCAACCGTCGTTAATTCCGCGATCGCGACCTCCGAGATTTTTCGATCACTCCTTTCCACCCATTTCTTTCCTCATTCCTTTATCTTTCCCATCTTTTCTTCAAAATTAGAACCACTCGCGTGGTAATTCACAGGGAACACCGTGCAACAAATTTTTAATAACACCTCTCTGAACACGAATTCGCGAACGAAATTTTTCTGCAACCTTCGGTCTTCGAAAAATCTGAGCTTTCTTAGAAACGCGCGATTTTTGGCTAAAACTAAGAATTACGGAAAAACTTGGCCGCGTATTTTTTTTAAGCACGTTTAATTTCTGTCCTCGATTTCGTAACGAACCGTTTTTCAATGAAGCCTTGGGCGAATTATAAAAATGGAAAGAACAGGTAATCGTTTTGTATATCGTATTCAAAGTTGAAATAATTATCGAAACGATTGAACGAACATGGGAAAGCCAGTGATAATGACCATCGAGGAATAAATGAAAAAAAATGGAGGAATAATTAGCAAGATTACAGCATTCAAGAACTTAGTCGACTAATGTAGGAAACAATTGCCTTTGCGCGATAATTCGAAATTTAAGGTTGACGACTACTTCGTGTATCACACTACGCCTATTTTTAACGCTTTTCGTGAATAATTACAACATGCCCTCATTAGAGAATATCACGAGTAAAATATCGACGAGTAATATTCCTATCGTGATTGAGATCGCGTATAAATTCAGTAGCGATAAAAGTTTTCGATATCCCGCTTTGACGAAACGAAAGCTTTCAATTTCGTCCGAGGAGCATAAACGCGAAGCTTTTATAGCTATTGTTAAAACAGACGCGCTTTATCATTCTTATTTCGTTCGGTTGACGAAAGCAATTAGAAAGTTTCAATTTACAAAACGCAAACAGGTATGGTATGAAATAAAAAGGAACGTCTGTCACTGTCGTTGTCGAACCTGGCAAAGGAACGTGTCTCTTATATCGCGCGCGATTTACAGATTTCGATTAAAGCTAGGGCGTAAAAACCCGGCGAAATTTGCGCGATAACGTGGAAACGATTCGAAAAATATCGCGGGTATAAGCACTGGATAATTTGAACGGAACGGGGCAATGCCGGGAAATGGAGCGGGAGAAAATTCATCGCGCACGAAATTAGATTAAATAATGGAATTAAACTATTTCCAGGAAATACCATAATTCGATAACGGGCACCATACGCGCGAGGCGAAACGAGGAATTAACGCGCGGCCTTCTGAATAATTACAAACTCGCGGAAAAGAAATTGCGCGTTATCGTAACCGTAAGGATTATTGCGCTATACTTGTCCGCGTTGGTATCAAGGATGCGTAATAGTATCGCGATTGCCAGCGTGAAACCAGTTCAACGTTTACCGAGCATTAATACGGCTGTATTAATAAGGAAATCAATCGCGACGATCGCCCTTCGGAACGAGAAACTCGATGAAAAAGAATTATCGCGTTCTTATCGAAACTTCGATAAAATAAGGAAAACAAAACTTTCCTTCCGCGCTACCCCGGCTTTTATCTCGACGAATTTTTTTCTATTTATCCTTCCTCCGTTTCTTTTCCTTTTTCTCCCATTTCCCAACCGTATCGCGCTCTTCCTGGTTCCCCTTTTTGACGTATCATCCTCCCTTTTTTATTTCCCCTCTTATACCAACGCGCGCGCATATATTCCTTTCTTACGTTCGCCCAGTCTTCGCTTTCCTTCCCGATATATTCATCGCCCCATTTCCACCCTTCCATTTTTCTTTCTTCTCTCTCCCACCCTCCGTCCCGCCATCTTTATCACTTATCCATCGATTTTTATTTCCATTTCTCCCCTATCTCGCGTTTCTCTCTCTCTCTTCTCGGCACCTAATCACCCCTCTTCTCGAAAATTTCGAGTCGAGAAGAGAATTTTTTTCCCCTCGAACGCGCTCGAATGCGTGGAAATTTTCGAGAATCCCGGTATGCCGGCATATTCGAAGGTAACTGCGGAAGCATTTACGACACCGACAAACGGAAAAATCTCGAGATTTTCGAGAATTCCTCGCCTTGTCTCGGCTTTATCGAGCAGCTTCGAATTCTCGATCCGCAGTAGCGAGATTAAAAATCGCTGAACAGAATTCGGAGCTTCGAAATGGCGCAGAGTCGATCGCGTCTCGCGGAAGCGGAAATAGAGATCCGCGATGACGGAAGAGACGGACGAAAAGAAAAGAGAAAAAAAAAGAACAAAGAGCGAGAGAAGAAGAAGGCGATGGTTGCGTGTCCCCTTTTGCCCGATCGCGGAAACGCTGGCGTTACATAAACGCACACGGTCGGTGGTTTATGCAATCGGTGCGTCTCTGGCGGTGCCGGTCCCCCGTTGCCCCGTTAATCGGGGCCTTTTTCCGTCAGGCCAGGCGGATCGCGACATTTCTGCCGGGAGGAATGCGTAGCCTGCCGGCATTCCTTCTCGACATTACGGAGGAATCGTCGAGGTCGGCTGGTTCGAGTACCACTCCCACAGGCGACAGGGGAACAGGTACGGAAGAGGCAGTGGGAGAGAGGAGAGAGAGAGAGAGAGAGAGAGAGGAGGGAGAGGAGGCCTACCTTGGCGGGATCGGGACGGAGGTGGTGCCGGCGGTTATCTAGACGCGAGGAGGAGGAACATGATCGACCGATCGATACAGGCTCGTCGCCTGTATCGCGTTGCAGCTCGGCCCAGAACTGGGTTAACCGAGCTCTCCCGTCTCTGCCGACACCGACAGGCTACCCAACACTGCGCACAACTAAATCAAAACTTTTTTCTCCCGTTCCTTCCACCGTACTTTTCTACCGGTTCCACTGAGTTATCGCCGCTCGGTCGTTACAGTCACCGATCCTTCAGCATCCCCGACCTATTACCGATCCTTCCGAATCTCCAGCCTCGCTAGGGGTTGTAATCCCTCTAACAGACGAATTCACACGCTTTTGACCGATCTAGACCATTCTTTGGCTAATATTTAGTTAACAAAACCCGCCAAATTGCGTCCGCCTTGATAGAAAAAAAATTTTGAGATAAATAATCAGTTAAGTGAAATGAACTCTGAGAAAAACAGCCGGTCATCGATGCGTTAACACTAGATTCACAATCGTAATTGTATTTAAATTAAACTCATGGTCTTATTTGTTAAGAAAATACGTAGTTTTCTTTACCCGTAAACCTGACGGGTCTCAATAAAGATAGGTATTTAAAAACGTCCGTAAATCTAGGGTTAAAATAAATTAATTAAATCTGTTAATATCGTATAATTGAAGCAATCCATCCGTCAAATTGCTGAGTCCCGTAAATCTAGTGTTAAAAATCGCACCGACTGCCGAAAGTTTTTTCAACAAAGGGGTGAAGATGATTTTGGGGATTTGATAGAAATCATGGGTCGCAAACGGGTAGTTTACGCGTGGTATTTATCGACAAGAAGAAAAAATGAATAGGGGAGGCCTGGTAATTGGCAGAGTCGATCGAAGCTTCTTTCAACGGGAAATTGTTTTTATACGGGGTAGAGGCGCGTCACGCTAAGTGGATAATCGCGAAGATGTAATTGCGAGTAGGTCGATGCTGCGGCAGGGACGGTAACTCGTAGAGGAGATTGCGAATACTCTACGATTTTTAAATATCTAGGTCGTGCTTCCTCGGTTAGGGATGTACCTATTTACGCATTTCGATAGGTTCTCGTAGGTTCGATTGCGAGAAACATCGCTAAAGTTATAGATTAGAGAAATACACTTCGAGGAAGATATAATTATCGTATTCTTCGATTAACATTAGGTTACGGACGTTTTCTGTACACCTATCTTTATGGAGACCCGTCAGATTCACAGGTAAAGGAAACCACGTATTTTCTTTAAAAAAAACCATGAGTTTAATTTAAAAACAATTAAAATATTAACAAACTTAATATAAATTGATTAANATGAGTTTAATTTAAAAACAATTAAAATATTAACAAACTTAATATAAATTGATTAACTCTATTAATTTTGTATAATTGGAGCAAGCCACCCGTTAAATTAGTGTTAAACAAACCTAATTTACTTCCGAGATTTGTAATCTTCGATTAGAAAATTTGATTCTAAATTTTAATCGAAGACCGGGAAATTTGAAAATTAACAAATTCCAATTGCCTTTTCTTCCACTGTCGCAACGTTTTGACGTAGGAGAATGGAAATTTGAACGAAGGACGAAATAAAATCGTAAACTGTTCCATTTGAAACGGTATCGGGAGAAATAACTGACGGTTTCTAACTCGACGCGCGGTGCGTTTCATCGTAATAGTAATTAATAACAGGATACACGGCTTACGCAACGAGGCCTGATGCAGAAGCAGAAGAAATTACATAAAGGAAAAATATCAGCCTGCAGGAAACCAAAAATATGTAGAACGACTAATTAGATTTGCAAGTTACTTTGCGACCCTTAACGAACTTACAAATAGATAAGTCATGCATGTAACGAATCCCGCGCAAATTAGATCTACATCGGAATCGATACGCACTATTGAATCTACTTCGTGGTAAATGCGTTTAGCGTTGTCAGGCGACTGGTCGTTTCAACTTAGCGAAACCTCCACGACGAGGACGGGCTAATTTCATGCGAAGAAACGCTCGAAAAGGGTATTTGCACAGCTAGAAAAACAACGCGCTTGTTCGCACCGATCGAACAAAAAAATTCACCTGAAATTCGTATTAATTCGCGCGACGCGAACCACCGCTTTTGGTTTCGTAATTTCTCTCGGCTCGCGACAGCTTAATTAGACACAGAACGGCAAGTCGACGTTATGACCGCGGCTTGTTTCCGCGGTCTTAATGACAGTTCTTGCGGCAGCCGGTAATTCTCCGTGTACGGGACTCGGTACACGCTCCGGGAGAAGCAGAGAAACGAAAGAGGAATCATGAATGAAAGGTCAATGCCGCGGCGACACGCTACGAATAAGTCTCGCAGCTCGGAACGCGAACGAGAAGGAAATTAATTCGAAGGTCGGCCGAGCGGAGCTCGATCCGCGGCTGGCGATAAACCGAAAAGAGGAAAAGAGGGAAAAGGAGCAATTATCGTTGGGAAGAAGGATGGTCTCGCGGCGATCCGGATGGCCAAGAGGAAGCGCAGGGGTCGGTGATTAGAGGAACTCGGTGATTCGGAGTTCGGACTATCGAACGAGGGTGTTATTTGGGAACGGCAGGGTAGAGGGGTCTAATTGAACGACTCGCTGCGCGGCGTCGCGCTAACGGAGAACAGATTTCGGCTCGGCGGTGGCCCGACTCGCGGCCGACCATCCGAAACCATCCGAGACCATCCGAAACCGTCCGAAACTCGGGAAACCAAGCGCCGCGACCGATTCTACCCGCGTTCCAAACTTCGGGCTACGAGCAAAAAGACCGGACTCGGTGAAAAAGAGAAAGACGCGAGAAGAAGGGTGGGCAGGGCAGGGCGAGGCGGATCGGCGAGATACGTAGAGACAAAGAGAGAGAGAGAGAGAGGGAGAGGAGAAACGGAGTCGCTGGGTCGAGGTGGCGCGTAGGAAGAGGAAGAGAAGAGGAAGAGAAGAGGAAGGGGAAGAAGTCCCCCGGAGCTCTCCTCCGGCAACTTTATAATTCTTGCGACGCTTTTGGGGAATGAGATTGTCGGGCCGGGGTAGGGGTATAAAGGGGAGGTTTAAGGTAGTCCGCTGGCGCCAGTGACGTCTGCCGAATAGCTGCTGACTTCCAGACTCCTGCAGTTTCGGCTAAGTGGTTCCCTTTTGCCCCACTTGAACGTCTGTACACCTTCCACCCGCTCGCCCCTAGCACCTACCCGCCGTCAAGAATCGCCGATTTTTATCGATCCTCCTCTACACACCGATAACCTTCTCGACAGAGAACGCCACCGAGGATCGATCCACCACCGAATACAACCGGCAGTTTCGTCCGCTGGTTCGTGCCTACGCACAGTTCCGATACGTACGTGACCGATAATTATCCACGCGCTGACCGAGTTTATCCACAACGGCCAGAGAAACGCTGGCGCTTTTCTAGGAGATATTAATTTTAACAAAGATACCAGTCCGATCGCCTGAGGACGCGCGAATATTTACACGGTAGCGTGCATGATCGATGGAGACGCGTAACGCTAAATGGCGGAGGTGAAAACAAAAATGCTGCACGTGACGGCTAGTTGGGATTCAACGACGCGTTATAACGATCCTTCCTCTCTCCCCCGACCAAACACGGATTTTATCGATCGATTTCGCGATTCTGAAGATTCGAAGTAAGAAAAAGGACACTTCCGTTTATGTAACGTCTCGATTCTGAACCGCAACCACGAGTCCAAACTGCACAAGGACGAAGTACGGTCTTCGCGCTGATCCAATTATACTTAACAGGGTTTAACGCGACCAGGATTCCTGTAAGTTCTAAAAATATTTGTGGCTGTACCACGAAGGACGCTTGAACGATTAATGAGAATTAAACGCGACCGAATAATTATCTAAGGTACGTTTTTAGGATAGGTAAATTTCGAATTGTAAGGCTAAACGGCGCACGCGTCACCGGTCGGGAATATTTAACGAAAAAGTTGCGCATCGCGATAGGGTAACAAACGACGAGGCGTTTAAAACTTCCCTCGATCTCCGAGAGCCAAACAATTTCATCCCTTACCGAGACAATCGCGACTATATACCGGAAAGCAATCGGAACGCTCGTAGGAACATTGATTTCCTTAACTTCGAACGCCTCTTTATCCTCCAGACCAGCCGATAAATGGAACGCCGGTGTACGCGAATTTTTACCCCTATCGATAGGGATCACGTGAAAGATCGAGTCATTCCCATCCTCTTTGATTTACCTGATCTACCAATCGCAAAGTGGCTATGCGACTTAGTAGCTCGAGAAGCTAGCGATGGGTCAATCGTTTTGGACACGGAGTTTTCCTGGTCGCAGACAAATCTGATATCTTCGTATCTTTGGTTTCATACCTGATATCTTTGGTTTTGTTACCGGTACTTATCCGGTGACGAGTTTGGTCGAAAATTATCCACAGTACGGCAGCGGGTTAATTTCGTACGAAAAGTCGACGTTTCCGTCGTGAATTTGCACCAGAGACGGTGTCTATACCGGAAGCAACGGACGAATCGGAGAGAAGAAAGGACGAGAGGAAGGAGTGGGTCAAGAGCGAGTGGTGTGCACTTGGGAGCGAGGCTCGTCGCGAGAGACAGAGGGTGGACAGGGTAGATAAATTCGTCGGTACGAGCCGGCTAAGCTGCGAATAGTTATGAAGTTGGAGTGAAAAGCGGGAAAACAAAAACGAACAATGCAAAAAGGAAGATCGATCCGGAACTAACGGAAAACGGCATTCGCGTTTCATACATCGAACAAACTGTAGAAATGCCGGAGGCGCTAATATGCCAGGGCGTAACAGGAGGGAGGTAGTGTGTTTTTTCGCCACGTCCACTGCTGAAAAATATTTTGCTGAAAGCTAATATCTATCCGGCCCGATATTCATCCGTGTAAATACTATCCGCGTTCGTAGAGGCAAAGTAGCCTCTCCTGGTTCGCCGAATCTGCCGAAGAGTTTGAAAAAAATCAACGCGACCGGGCCACGTCTACGTATCAACATATTTTTCCAGACGGAACACGATCGCGGTAAAATATGTTTCCAATCGACGCCATAACGCAGCTTCGGTTACCTGGATCGCTCTTTCCAAAAGATCCTCCCTTTTCCTCCCAACTTTTCCCCCAAAACTCATGAAAATTACTCGCAATCAAATATATATACGCATAGCTCATCCAAGTTGACGAAATTTAGTATAATTTCTTTCAATGATATTTTCGAATAGATATTCCTTAGAATGAATATCGAAAAAATATCGAATAAATGTTTATTTCGGCAATAATGATCTATTGAAGTTTTAAATCCAATTACGCAATCAGCAAGCCCGAAAACTCAAAGATACCAAGTTTCCGACTAATACAATTTTATAACGTATTTACTTTGGATTCGCAATTTTATTTCCTCCAGTTTAGTTTTCGCAGCGTTTAATCGATATCTTCTATTATATTTTGTTTTACAATCTAGGTTAAAGACAAAGTTCAGAAATTGCTTTTGTAAAAGAATAATCGTAATAATCGTAATAATCGTTCTTATCTTATAATACTCTCGCGTATTATACGATTATTACATAACCATAATAATAGTTATATAATATTTATAACACGGTTATGACAGGCAGCTCTTCGAAGGCAATCAAACTGTAGTTATCTCTAAATAGAAACAGCTAAACTGCTACAGACGGTAATTATAAATAGACGAAGCATTCCAAAATACAACGACGAATCGCTAATCTCGACTCGGTTGGAAATACGACTTACGCGCCGTATCTGCTCCATTTGACTTTTGAAATCGCAAGAAATCACCGCGCCGCTTCCGAAATTTCTCTTCGGAACCGTTTCGTACGCGACCGCTAAGGCAATGCATGCATTAAACAAACGCGAATCCGCGTGTATCGCAATAACCGGGGAAATTGCGTCGCGTCACGGAAGCGCGGATCCTGGAATTGCGAAACTTTTAAACGAAGACCGAAAATTAATGCGTTATTTTAATAACGCCTAATACGGTATGCATTAATATCATCGAGTCAAGCGGCAGTTCCGGCCACGTTTCAATGAATTCCTGAGAAAGGTGAACACTCGGAATTGCCTACGACGTTCCGGCCCGCCGAATGCAAACTTTTAACCATCTGCTTTTCTAATTCCGTTACGTGGAAAGAAAGTTTGGCCGCGAAATCGAAATCATACGCACGGTCGTTGCCACGACAATTTTTTATGCAAAAAGTGCGAAACCACTCCTCTCGCTTATACCGCAACGCATTTCCCTTCCAGATGATACAGGTGTCTAATTTTCGAATAAAATTTAACTTTCCATCGCGCGATAAAACCTCGTTCGCCCGTATCGAGTCTCGCTTACGAATTATTCTTGAAAAATATCTAAACGCAACGATCTCCGCGAGATAAAGAAAAGAAAAAAGAGCCGAATTAGCGTAAACAAGATTTGGATCCGAAATTGTACGAATATCAATCTTCTCCGCTTTGACAACATATTTATTTTATAATCTACGAATAAATTTCTCCGCTTCGCGATTCTACGCTTAACGAAATTACAAACGTTTCGGCTACTGCACTTTTATTCGAAAACGAAACGAGAGGGCGAATCGCGTTGTATCGCTGATTTATTTTTACACGACGAATTAACCCGCGCCGTCTGTAAAACTTAATTATTATTTAAATAAAATTATTTTATCCCGATCGTTGAGATTCTAAATTATTCTCTTTAATCGGGATTTACGTACTTTCCGTCATGCGCGAAAGGGAAATAATTCTCTCTCTCTCTTTTTTTATGTTCTTTCGTTATTTGTCTCGAATAATTTTTTATCTCGATATTATACGCGAATAAATAACTGTGCAAATAATTCTTGAAATACGCGAATCGAGAGCGCACACGCGGATCACGATGGCGTGCTCTGGAAAATTGTAACATGTTGAAGCAGAGTAATGTAACTTTGTAACATTATACTCGACGTTTAAACTTCGAGAGTAAAAGGATTAAGTATTATTAAGGGAAAGTTTAGTTCTGTTATAAATCGGGCTTACTTCTTCTGCTTTAACTTTGCGATATAAATATTCGAATAATCTGTCGATGTACGATTTAATACCATAAACAGTCGATACTTTATTTTATTTCATACACGGAGATTACGATTACTCAAAGTTAATGTTCGTGCGCAATAAGGTTTTACAATCTCCTCGTTCGAAGCTGATTTAAAACGACTTAAAAAAAAATCTCATTTCAACCGAAATTGGAATAGAATAAAATTATTCTATAATAGTTTCGAACACCATTTTGATAATAACTAGCAATAATAGATCACACTTTTATGATGCGTAAGTAAAAAGAAATTTATTTTTAAATTTGTTATTCGCGACTAAAATAAAATTTTAAAGGAATAAAATTATTCAAAGAAGGATCAAATTAACCCTTTGCGCTCGACGATTTTTTTTGTCGCAAAGAAATAGTAATTCGACGATCTTTTGCCATGAAGCCGTGGAATTATTTTACTTCGACATTCCGCGCAACGTTGATAAATTTTTTTTATTTTATACGTAACTAATTAACATCGATGTTTAGAATCTTATTAAATGACGACTAAGGGTTAATATCCCTTAATTATATATTTTAATTAAATCTTAATTATAAATCTCCTAAAGTATTTCTGTATAGTAAAAATATCCGATTATATTTCCTTTTAAAACGAGCTATCCTTGTTCTCCCCGTTTTTACAAATTTTATCCTAAATTTTTCTTACTATCGCAAACATAAACTTATCGTAGCAGTTCTGTTAAGATTTCGTAACCAATTCTTTTCTACGTGCAATTAACCCTGTATAATCTCGTTCTACGTCAAAAGAGAGACGAAACAAGTGTTCCATTTACTCGTCAAAGGTTGGGGATAAAAAAGAAAACTGTAAAGAAAGAAAGGAAATCACGATTCGCGCGTTTAACGTTCCCTAAATCCACGATATCTCGTTCCTGCGCTAAAGGTACACCTGGAACATCACTTTCGAGTCCATTAACGCAAGAAGCGTGACGTAGTAATTACACAGCGCACTTATGCGTGCGGTAGATTAAAAGGCGACAAGCGTACCGACCGAAATTACGCGAACGCGTGTCGGTGGAGTGGCGGAGGAAATTTCCCGGAGAAATCCCGTCACCCTTGTCTTACTTTCTACCACTGGCTGGCTCGCGGAGGAGGGGGAGAAGAAAGGAAGGGGTCGAAGAGTTTTTCATTTGCCCCGGTTCGGCGCGAACGCCGGCTGGACGGGGGTCGAAATCACGGCGGGCGCCGAGGGTGGTTTGCAAAAACAAAATCGCAACAAATTCCGACAGCGCAATCAGCGTACGTGTCCCGGGTAAAAAGCGGCCGAGTCGATCGTAAGCCCCCCAATGTGTCATGATTTCCGGAATTATACGGGCGCTCGTTTAAAACCGGCCCGATTAACGCGAATCAACTTATTAGTGCTCGATATTCGCAAATCAGAATTACAATTCGTTTCCTCTTTTCTCTTTTATTTCTCCTTTTTTTCCCTCCCTCCCTCTCTCTCTCTCTCCCTTTTTCACGCGTGCGTGCGTATTTTATTCCGATCCTCGATGAAGCTCGAAATCCGCGCCATTTTTCGCCCCCCGCGCGTCCAGCCACCCTTCCTCAGGTATCGCGCTTTTAATCTTCGATCTCCGGTTAATGGCCAACCATCCGAGTTAACTATAATACGGATAATGATCGCGTTTCTCGAGGTTTCCGTCATTACCCGGCGTTCCAACCACTCGCACGTACGAAACGCCAGACGAATTTATGCGATGCGTCCCGCTAATAGGCGAGGAATTAATATTTGTCGCGTTTTACGAAGAGGACGAACGTTGTACCTTTGCCTTCGCGTTTTCAATTCGAAGGCAATTCCACCGGGTAGAGTTTAATCCCTTCTGGGCTACACAGATTAAAACGTAATATATTAAGAACATCGTGGATCGTAGAATATTATTACAAAGTTTGAATACAAATACGAGGGGAAAAAATATTCGAAGGGGGTAGCTTTTGCTAGGGACGCAATATTCATTTCCGGTCTGTGTTGACTCGAAGAGTACAGTTTATACGGTTTACAAAAATTGCCAGGCGATCAGATTTTTCAGCGGAAAACAAGTGTCTTAAATGTCGTGATAAATGTGTAAGCGGAAGATAAAGAAGGAAAGAAATCCCTTACCTTAGGATCGAAATTCGGATGCGAGGGTTAACCCCTTGCCATACTATTTATTTCGAAAGAATCCGGGCCCAAGTTATGCCCCGATTGGTCGAGAAAGGGGCCCAGAGTGAGGAAGACAGAGCGTCGGAACTTGAAACGTGATATAAACAAGATTTATTTCCGTATCTAGAATATCCCAGAAATATTCGTCGAGCACAGTAAGAAATAAGTCTGTTAATTCGTTATTCGCGCCTAAATGATTACGAGTAGGACCCGTGATATTCCGGCTTGGCCCAAAATTCACGTCACGAATAATACTCGTTAAAGTATGGCAAGGGGTTAAAAGCAGAGTCGGTCGGAGGTCGAGGCGTCCCGTCCGAATGTGTCGAAGAATAACACGTAACTGAGGTAGGACACCGGCGGAAACGTGCCACGAGCCTCGCTCGACCGAACTCCTTTTGTTTACGTTCGAGCTGATCTTCAGACCACGCCTCTGGCAGGTGGCTACGTTTACACCGGACTTCCTTGCCACGAGCCTCGCGTGTTGTAGACAAACGCGTATATAACCTTTGCAACGCTCTTGAACTCTGAGTTTCAGGAATCAGGATTATCGCCTAGCTAATTACGCGAAAAAAAGGAACGAGATATTTTCGGGACGCGTTGTATTAGCGTGTATCACGTGCGAACGAATAAAAGGTGAGTGGTTCATTATCCCATCGATAAATGTGCACGAACACTTTCTACACCACCTGCATATGCGCTTACAATTCGAACATCTATCCAAAATCTTTCATACACTCGTTCCCTGTCTCTTTGATCTCCAAACCACGAATAAAACTTCGCAAAGACAGTGAAAGCAAAAATGATTTCTTCGGATGAAGGGAAGCAGGTTGTGGGATGAAAATTGCGGGCCGATCGTCTCGTGTTTTTCTCAGCTCGCGAGGCGTCGTCTGCTAGGGAAAGCTGCGAATTTGTTTTCGCGCTTTTTCACGGACGTGTACAAATGTTTTCGGCATAATTCGACGGCCGGGTAAATGTAACTGTTATCGCGTGGAAGTCAATACCGATTTCGGTGAAAACACAGGTGGATACGCGGGGTGCTATATAAATGTGGCGGCACGTACGGAACATCGTGCACGGATCGCGGACAGGGAGAGGGGGAAGCGGCGTCGGCGTCGGCGTCGGCGTCGGCGTCGGCGGAGGGCGAGGTACGTCGAAGCGATTTATTAAATACTGTACCAGTGAGCATTGTTATGACACGGCTGTGCAAATATTATTTTACAAATATACGGCGATGAACGTTATCCGCCGGTCTCTGCCTCTATGTACCTTTCGCCATCCTCGTGGCCAACAGCGAAATTTTATTGGGCCCACTTCGACCTGCCTTCCCGAACCTTCCGGTCGAAGAAAAAATATCCAAGGGACGGGTAAACCTAGGTGTACACGACTGTAGAAATTCCGACGTTGTTTCGAGTGAAACGATGGATTCGACTGATTGGCGAAAAAATTCCAGCGGTGAAAAATGCACGGCAACTTTTTAACAGATTCGATTTGGAACGAATTGTTTCAGATAGCGTTGCACATAAAAAGCGTGGAGAATCTACGTGTTTCTAATGTAACTTAAATCGTGTATATGTCACCCGTATTCGGGTGACGCTTATTTGAGTGTTTACAAGGTAGATTGGTAGGTATTTCGAAAGGTATTTCACAAAATATGAAACGATTGAATTGTCATAAATTTTTTTTTTTTAATTATTTCAATGGAATGTCTTAAAACAGTCCTAATGGAGTCGAGGTTGATCAGGGCAATCTGTGCGAAAAGTTATGGTCTTTTTAATATGTCTTTGATCGGTCCGTATGGAGTCTTTTGTTTTTATACCTTATTTTGCAAGCCCGTCTAATGCTTTGCCCAGAAGACTTTCTTCCGATAGCAATATTACGCTGACTACGTTGACTCGTAGATTTGGTTTCTTTATCAGTTAGTGTTAATAGTTCAGTGCCTTGAATCGTGTTTCGTGATTATCAAGATTATTTCATTAGGTAAATTAATTTCCATTCCTTATTTCTGACCAGCAAGTTTTATGAAGAGACGAGCAATGGAAATTACTTTATTTTTAAATGGAAATTACCTTTACTTCTAGGAATTTCTTTTTGTTAGGATTAAAGCGTGTATTCATACATGGTATATTAAAATTAGGTCTTTGAGCGGCAAGTTTTATGAAAAGAGCTAATTTTAATATGCCATGTATGAATACACGTTTTAATCCTTACAAAAAGAAATTCCCAGAAATAAGATTTCATCTACGCAGAATTTACAACGCGTAAAACTAAACATTCAATCGTCTTTGGCAGAGATATTTCGTGTATTACATTAAATATTCCATTCAATGCATAGTACTATCGAATAGTATCAATGGGCCAATCGATTAATCAATGGGTTCAGCGTTTATGTAGTTAATTCACAGCTTAAAGCTTGTTTATGTTTCTTTCCAAATAATTATTTGGATGCGTGTAGTTTCCTATATTAATTACACTGGATTTTCATATTTTTCAATCCAAATATACATTTGACAGCATAATATCGTGGTAAATGTCCGACGCCAGATTCTTAAATGAAAGTAGTATCTCATAGCCTTGCAGTTTTATTTATTTTCTAACACCTTTTCGATCAATGTCCCAATATAACTCGTTTTCGTGAACTTTCATTATATAGATCCCAGAATACCTGTTCCACAAGAATACTTTTTACACCGATTTTTCACGGTAAGAGTGGTTTTTAATACAAATCCTAGATATTTTCTTGAGCGAAACGTATAAAGCCTAACAGAATCGCTTCAGAAACGAGAGGTACTCGTGTATTTTGAATCCTGAAGAATTCTTTAAACGGTGTTTCAGCTCTTTGACTGGCTTACCATTAACTATGACTTTAGTTTCTCGATCGTCGAGGAAAATTTGCGAATTTCCGCTTCTTTTGCAACTAAACGATATCGACTCGTAATCGTTTCGATTTCATTTCTTATTGCGTTCACTTAGATAGCTGTATAAATCTTTGATCAGAAAGATGATTTTTTGATCGAATTAAATGAACGAATAAAATTTCGTACTTTATTCGAAAAACGGTCGACAATGAAGTGCCGTAAATTCACGAAGAAATAAACTCGTACAATCCTAGAAAAATGGATCGCTTTACATAGTCACGATTACACATTTGAGGACCAGAAAAGGATTATCTTATGAATATTTAACGAGTTCTTTGAGAGCGTTCTAATATCAGGAGGTTCTAAAATCAGGACGAATGAAATAGTCATATGAGTTAATGTAATTATGGTTGGTTTTTACCGCATTAAAGTAATCGATATGATCGTCCCAGAAGGATGAGCATCGACTCTATTTGCGACTACTTATTTAACTCGTGGATATTAATCTTTGTGCCTGACATGAATTTATGCCGATACCGAGATAGGGTCCCGAATGATTTAGTTGCATCGTGTTATGATATAGAAGCGGTAACGATAGAAAGGAAGTGCTATTCCAAACTAAAATCGTCGATAGAAAATAATTTATTTTCACGTGTCTTTAATTCGTAGAAAATAAGATTTGACAATATTTTACAAAATTTAGCCTGGATTGACCACGCTTCGAACGTTCAAACAAATATTTAAGTACAGTAAATAACATTTTTCGTGTTTTCAGAGGATTCGATACGCGGTTAGGTTATTACTTTTACAAATATTACATATAAACGTGATGAATATTCGTGGCGAGGCTAAGTAAATATACAGCCCCAAACGTGTTTTCGAATTTACTTTTTTTGTTTTATTTTTTTTTCATTTTCCAAACGCAAAGGCGTATCTTATAAGAATCGAGTTTGTCGCTACGTAATTTTTCCTGGTAATTCCGTGACCTAAAGCGGCATATATTGTATTTAAAAATAAATGTTCCATTTTAAACCTTTCGTTGAAATCCAACCACGTTTCCACATATCACATTCGAAATTCACAGGATACACAGAGTCTCCATCTGGTCTACGTAATACCTTCGGAAACTTTTCCGTTACCTCGATTTCAGGCTTATAAAATTGCACACCTTGTCTTCGCGACGAGTTTCGAGATCGCTCGAGCGTAGAGGCGAAAGTGTCGGAAAAAATGCAAACTCTTTTCAACGTCAAATACAGTTATCGATTATCCCAATTGATTAACCTATACCTCGCGCGCAATTATTTTCTTCTTTCTCTTTCTTCGAGCTTCGATCGATCTAGCATAGCTTTTAGTCCATCGTATACGAAGTTAATTCTTCGTAATTTCCATCAATTCCTTCTAAAAATAATCCACAAGTCGTTGATAACACGTAGATATCCTAGTCAGGTGATATATGCTCGAATAAATTCCCTATGACCAGATTCTTATTTTTACACGATGAAAAAGGAGATGACAATCCGTCAAGAGAAACAAGGACCAAAAAACCGCTATAAAAATCAATTGTAGGAATGGAAGAACGACGAATAAATATTAGGTCGTCCCATTAGGTCGTCGCGGTGATATTTACATTTCTCGTCACAATTTATAAACTATATCGATGATTAACGTCTTTGTCAACGTAATAGGAAGAAGTCGTAGAACAAAAGGGCGACTAAATGTTTTCTTAATATTTAAAGGTTTATTCGACGTATAATTTTAAATGGTAAAAGTAAAAACCAGAACGAATTTATGGGACGACCTAATAACAGAAGTTTGCAAAAATATCGAGGAAAGCTTAGGAAAAGTGGAGCAAGGTTTGATGAAAGGTTAGGTAGGAAGAAAGGTACCTGTTTATCATCCGTGGTGCCGGATGAGGCAGGATAAAGTTTGGCACGTGGTGAAATTGGTGGAAATAAAGGATACTTGACTCACCGTTGAACTGTCCCTCGGACTGTCCGTGGAAGGTCTCTTGTCCGTCTAGTAACGACGAGGACAAGGACGACGGGGGTGTCGAGGGCAGTGGGGTCCACTGCTAGTGAACCCAGGAGGGCGGCGCGGCAGGAGTGGCGGCGTTGGTGCTCACGTAAACTCCTGCCGGCGCGTTTCCGGCCGTCGTCCCGACCACGTTGTTCTGCGACACAGCGCCGTTCTGACCGACGTTGCTGTCGCTCACTTGGATCGCCGCCGTCCCCATCACGCCCTGCTGGAAGTTGAAGTCCAGCGTCCCGTCCATCGACAGCTCGTGCTTGATCACCTGAAAACACCCGTTCGTCGCTTCGTCAATCTCTCCGCCGGCGAAACTCCACCAGGTGAATGGAATCGTGATCCGAGACTCGAGACACGAACAACGTAGATTTTCCTGTTTAGTGCCGAGTATTCCGACGCGTAAAACAATCGCGTGGATCGTACAGTGTGTTCCCGATACTCGCGTTTAAACGTTTGAGAGGGAATTTTGAAACAGTATTACAGAATGTATCGAGACGCTGTAACTTTTTATCCATGTGATCGATGAGCGTTAAATCTGCCAAACTAAACGCTAAATATGTGGAACTAAATATGTACAAAGCTTGAAAAAATTTTAACATTTGACTCTTCCTCTCTCTCTTTAACCGTGAGTGCCAAGGAGCGATTTTACGCTTCTTCTATTTTGCTGGAAGAGTGTCAGCGCTCTAGGCTGCGAAATTGACAACCGGCACGCGCTCGGCTTCTGTCGATGCGTGACTTTACGATTACCATTCCGTTTTGGGTAAAAATAAAATAACGAGGCAACTGATAGAAGCGCGAATTGTAATTAACATTTGAAAGTAAATGTTATTTAATCGGAGAACATGGCAAGCTTCGCTTGGCATTTTTGGATGAGGAATAAGACAAGCAAAAAAGCGCTCCTTGGCACGTTTGGACGAGGAAACAGCAGAGACGCGTGGCATTCAAACGGTTAAGATTGATAAATATACGATATATGATAGTTTCATGGTATGGTTTACGGATTCTTCGGTAGAAAAACCCAACAAAAGTGAATTTTATAAGAAAATTATGGAATGGACATCGAGAATACATCTGGAAGGTGAAAACGAAACGAACCTCCTCGACGTTGCAGTCGAATCCACCGTGCAACGATTCGATGTTAATGTTCAAATCGTCGAGGATGGTCGGGTTATTGAGTGCTCCCATCAACTGGCCCATCATGGTGGTAGGCGTGGGTCCGCATGGCGTGGGTGTTTGCGGTGGGCTGGAACCCGTTGCCCCTGTTTGCGACTGTTGTTGCTGCTGCTGCTGTTGCTGTTGTTGCTGCTGCTGCTGACATTGTTGCGTCTGTATCATGTACTGCAGAGTTTGCTGCTGGTTGCTTCCTAATGCCGTGGGACTTGGTTCGCTCTGCTGGTACGACGGTGACATCCCAGCCACTGGACTCAAGTTCTTAGATTTTCCCGGGAAAAGGATACCACCATTCAATGTAGAATTATTAAAACGACTAAAGCGCGATTTTAAACTCGAAATGAGGAATAAAGGTTGGAAATATTGTCGTGATCGGATTCTATCGTTAATCCGGTATTAACCCTTTACACTCGAGAGATATCTGTTAGTGGCCCATAGGAAATTTAAGATAATACAACGATACGAGAGATATCGAAACAAAATTTTACGTGTTAATTAATATTTTAGTTTTATAGCAGAAAACCTGCGAATTTCTACTCTTCCATAGCGAAAAAATGGTCGAGTGCAAAGGATAGATTCCTCGCGTGATCGAATCGTGTACATTTACATCGCGCACGCCGAATACGCGATACGAAAGATTAAGTTCGAGGAGAATTTTCAAACGCGCGTAGCTACTGGCAGACTGGAAACTGGAATTAAAAATGAGAGTTAAGGTAATTACGACTAGCCCGAAGAAGCTTCTAAATGTTTGAATGGAACCGGGACGTGAAATCGCTTTAAACGAAATCCATTGTCCTCCGCGAAGCGGTAAGGAAAACATATTATTCTTTCATCAAAAGAAACATTCAATCGGATAACGGGTATACGATAATAGTAAGCTAATCCTATCTTTACAAAAGCATAAACGGTGCCGGTTCTAAACGAATCACCGCGACAATCGCGTCGCTATATTCGGATTCCGATGTCTGCCAGATCCGAAGAAGAAAAACAAGAGGATCCAGGTAAGATAATTCGATAACGAGCCATAAACGTGGCGAAATCGATATAACTCGCGACGCGTCTATCGGCGAATCGCGAACCGGATGAGAGCCGGTCAGAGGATCGCGAGAATTCCAGAGCCTTTCTCGTTCTAAATATCCGAGAAACCGACCCGGACCGTTCGAGAACGCCGAATCGCCGGCGGACAAAGACTCTTTCCCTGGAGAAGAAAGAAAAATGAGAAAAGTCCGCGTTTGTCCCTTTTGTTGGCTGTGCGAGTACTTAATTCGCGGCGAACGATATGCCTGTGGAAACAATCGGCGAAAAACCCTTAAACCCGGATAATCCAGCCTTTCCACCCCTTTCATCCTCTACGTAGCCGAGTTACAGGCTTTGCTACACGCTTTCTTCCCTTTCACACGCGGCTTGTCGCTCTTTCTTCACTCACCATTTGACAGGCACACGGCTGCAGCCCGTGGATCGGGCATCTCTGCTGATTTGCCGATTGAGGAGTTGGCTGCAGAGCGAAGGAAGAGGATCCAGTGGACAGGCTATTGCTCCTCTGATATTGGGTCTCGTAATAAGAAGGTGGCGGCCCGGTCTGTTGCTGGTGGCTCGGTGGTGACGTCTGATACATTTGATACGGATCCAGTTTCATCGTTTCCGCCAGGCTACCGGCTACGTTCGCGTTCCGTGCAAACAATTCGTATGTTAATTGAATTTATACTGACATTTCTTACAAGCAGACTGCAAAGCCTTCGGCTCACCGGTTTAGTTCAAATTTTACAGAATGGTAGATTTAGACGTACGACTATAGGGGCAACTACTCGATAATTCTTTAATTTAACCCTTTGCACTCGACGATTTTTTCGTGGACTACAGAACAATAGAAATTCAAAGATTTTCTGTTACAAAGCTGATGATGTCTTTCAGAACAGTAGATAAAAATCGTACGATAATTAATGCGAAGAATTATTTAACGCGCTATTATGTTATTTTTAATTCGTCGATCTTAAAAATTCTTTAAATGCTGACTGAAGGTCGCTTCTCGAGTGTAAAGGGTTAATTCGATTGTTTACTAACTCACTATGTGGTCATTATTTGAAATAAAATTAAATTAAAACAATGAGGCATCTTTAATTGCAAACATGTACAAAATTATCGAGTAGTGGCCTTTATAATCGTATATCTTCGTCAACAAAGGAACTAAATCTGCGATGCAGTAAAATTTAAACTAAATCGTTGATCCCAAGGTCTTGCAGTCTCCTTGTTAGCTGCGTGCGTTTCATGCTCAGCCGTCCGGGCCTTGATTCGAAGCGACGATCCAACGTTGCGTCGAATCCAGACAGAGACCACGAGTTTTACCGACTCTCGAAATATCGCTCGACCGTTTCAACGAAATTTGACTTCCACGCGTTTATAGCTTCTGCTTCTAAGTTACGATTCGTCTTCTACATCGTCATACGAACATAACATTCCGTTAAACATCGAAGAGAATCTATATACCGTTTATTTTCACCGTATTTCATCCCGAATATCCGAAAATGTAACGGTCATTGTCACGATCCTTTACCGATCATTCGGTAACGTCGAGCGATCGGAACTCGTAGCCTCTATCTTCCGCTATGACAAAGAAGCACAGTTTCGCCAGCGTTATAACCGAGATATACGAAATCGACTGATATCGTGGTAACTCTAACACGCGAGGAGCGGTCAGCTGTCAGCCACTGCGTGCCAAACTCTCGAAATCTCAGTCGTGTCGCGCGTGTAATTGAAATGCAGTGCAAGAGAATTCAAGAAAAAAAAAAAAGAAAAAAAAGAAGAAGAAGAAAGAGTAAAAAAGACAATGCGAGATAAACGGTGGACGTATAGCGAAAGATAAAGAGACATATATGAAATCGTAGTGCGTACCTAATTGTTCTGGGCTATAAGAGGGTGCGTATGTTGGAGTCCATTCCGGTTTCCCAGGGATCGCTGGGATTGGACTTAATCGACCACAGGATGAGGCATTGCTCGAAGCTCGAGGACTCGAATAAAAAATAGTTCAAATGTATTTTAAATGTGCGGATATTAAAGTACAAACTATAGGAGGGTGTGCGAGAGGCTATGAACGGTACACGTCCATGTAATTTAGTGTACCCAGCCAGACTGTTCGCAAACGCAAGCGAGAGTGGTGCGTTATGCGTGCGATTAGTACACAAGCGTACGTAAAAAGTGGTTTTCTACTTTTTGCCAATAGCGAGCCAAGCTGACGATCGTAACTGCTCGTTGTGGCAAAGAGGATGTACACAGGTAACCCTCCTATAACACGGTGCATGGTTTCCTAGAAAATCCCGCGTTATGCGAGGCACGGAGACAAAAACTGGGTTGCGTTCCGTAACTTTAATGAAAACAAATGTTTTTTTGGCGTAAAGCCACCGCTATAGTTCGTCGTTCCTTCCCGTCGTTATTTTAAGGTAATTTAGTTACTAAACGTGTTAAACAAAATTTATATTATCTAATACTGTAGAACTACAGTGTCGTACAAATGTTTTGGTAATTTTCTTATCATATTAGAGCGAAACAGTGTTGTAAGTTGTCGTGCTATAGGAGGGCTACCTGTATGTTTGAAATCGAGCTATTCGTAAGAGGCTATTTCGTAGAGTAAAACTTATTCTCGCGTTAGGTTGCAATTGCGGTAAATTGGTATGCAAGTACCTTGAAGATAAAAACGCGTAAAACGAACGCGAGAAACAAAGACGCGTTAACCTTCCGACTGAATCCCGATATACTCTGAATATTCAAGGAACAATGATCCGATTATGGTAAGCCCGGTATTATTTTACGAAGATGATAATTAGCGAATAATCAACTGCGTTTGATTTCATACGCGATTTTTTTCTATTAAATACCGTAGAATTAAACGGCACGTGGAATTATTTTAACTCGATTCGATTACCTCGCAAAATTGAATCGTGTTATTTTATATTTTAAACGCATTTCTCGTATTTACATTTATTATTTGTAGAAGTTAATTTCGTTATCTCCAGCCTTTTTACTACGCCAATGGAGGATATTGAAATAATTATTAGAGAAATATTAAACATGCAACTTGGACTAATTTATCGGGAAATAATTATACTGTATATCTCGGGATATAACTTATATTCAAATCTATACGCGAAATAATATTTTAGAAACAAACGCGCCACGTGTATCGATCGGGTGTTTTAAGTTAAATTTTTGATCGAATTAAATTAAACGAAACTGACGGAGGAATAAATTTCGAAATAACGGCTTGAAAAATTGTTCTTTGAAATAACAACGGAGATATTTGATATAATAACCGAAGATGACTGACACGACGAATTGAACGCGAGTGTATCGAGCAAGACTGCGGCAATAAGAATTTTATCGATTGAAAAATTGAACGATAAACAAAGTGTTTCATCGAATAATAAAAAATGTATTTAGTAAAACGACCGAACGGTTCGTTAAATTTGAACGGGCAATTTTAGCTGAAATTTTATAAATCAAATTTGCACTCCGTTTTAATAATTTCCAAAAATCGCGTTAACGAAGCTTGGATCGAAAAGACCTTGGTCCCACGATATCCGAATCTACGAATTTTCTCCCTCCTCTTTAATTATATCTATTATCGTAAATTCGCGAGTCGCGAACTTATCCTTTTTAAACAGCACGGTTATCGAACAAAGACGATTCCACGCTGCCTCGACAATTCCTCCTCTCAAAAATCAGCGTCTACTATTAAAATCGTGCACGACTCTAAACGCTTTGAATTGGCTACTTTAAAACGGGGAGAAAAGTTTCATAGAGAAGGAGCCGTACTACCAATCGTGAAATTATTCCTCGAGAAACTCGCATTATGGCATTCGGTTGGAAGGTTAATAACCAATTAGCTAGGAAAAACATTTAAGCCAACTATCGTTCCGTCTTTCTCGATAAACATGCACGCATCGAACGCGACAAGAAGCGTAATTACCTTTCCGTTCGCTTTCGTATCGCGATACCTCGTAATCTTTTCAACGAACCAAACGAAAAGTCGAAACCACTTTGATACGTCGCTTCGATAAATACTCGCTGCGATATCTGGCTGAGTCCTTTGCAAATCAAAAATCATCGAGTACTCGACTGTTTCCATCGTTGAAAGCTAAAAAAAAAACTCGCGTTTGCAAGCTCGTGGACGACTGTTTCGCGACGTGTTCAACGACAACGATTAATTATTCCGGTGATGGAATAATCGTGACGACGGTTCCTAGCTAAATGGTTCGGAAGAAAGCGTAAACGGGATGAAACGACCAAGGATCGAATCGCGGCAAAATAGAGCGGAGACATAGCGATCGGGGAATCGGGGGGCTCGGCAGAGACATACCGAAAATCAGGTGAAAGCTGAAATCCACTGGCAGGCTGAAGAGGACTGTCCGGGAAGATGTCCAAGCCCTCGTTGACGCTGTTACTGGGGCTGGGTGTCGCGTCAGCTTGCAAGCCCCCGTTCCTTAGCGCCTCGATCTTCTTCTTCACCCTGCCGCGTCGCTTCTCGAATTTGCTGGTCTCCATGGTTATTGCCCTGCGAGTTATCGACAAAGCCAGCGTGGCAGCGTGCATCGTGACAGCGAGGAATTTTCCCAAAACGAACAGACACTTACCTCCTGCGCGACTTCCCCGGCTTCGCGTCCCGATTTATCATCCACCAGGAACTCTTCCCGGTACCCTCGTTCTGCACCCGCATGAATCTGCTGTGCAACGACAGGTTGTGTCTTATCGAGTTCTGCAAACAAATAACAAAAGCCAATTAGAACGAATTCTAAGCGGTCGAGTATCCTTGGGGCCCAACACGTCGATTTATGGCCCAATATCTCGGACCCCGGATCGCGACAACGTCTCACCAAAATTTCGCGTTGGAAATTTTAGTAAAATTTATTTAATCGAAGGAATTCCTTTTTAGAAATTCTCACTGTAGTTTTTAATTAATCGTAAGAAATATATAGACTTGTTAGAGACCATAAATCCTACTTGACATTTTCATAGTTGACAGGAAAAAGTCAATTGGTATCGTGCATCGCGATAATTATTTCGTCGCATCCCTTCCTTTTCCTTTCGTCTCTTACAGCAACATCAAAAAATCCCACGATTGAGATAATCGTTAAACGACAGACAAATGTAACCAGGTTCGAGAGCAAGCATCGAAAAACTTTGGTAACTAACCGTTTTACGTACTTGCAAAAGAGCGACTGGAAGTTTCATCCGTTCGTACGTTACGACGTTGAATAAGATATAAAAGCTGCGCGACATATCGATGACGGTGAAATTACCGATAAAGTCGCGTAATAAAATTAAAATTACCTTTGTAATCTTACTTCTGTGACAGAGAGTCACCGTTCAACCCCTTTCTCTTCTCATAATTCGCGCAATTTACGACAACATGATACAGAGAGATCGGACCATAAACTTTATCTGGTCGACTCGACTGTGACATCTGCAAAAATGTCTCGACCCGATATGGGCTCGATCGCGATAAATCCGCGAGTCCGAATTAAGGGACTTATCGTTGGTGGAAATCTTTTACGGCAACTTTATAATTTCAATTTCGCAGAAATTTACGAGCACACCCGGTAGCGCAGTCCCTCTATCGATATCTCGATACCAGTTCCTTTTTACAGCGCCGCGTTCACGCGTAACATCGCGATCGAACCTCCACGCGAACGTTTGCATTGTCGGGACGGTTTTATACCGTGTAGAAAATCGATCGGTAGAGCAGTGAGTCATGAGAGCCACGTTTTATCGCGTTCCGTCAGACAGAGACGTTCAGCCGGCTTGTTCATTAGGCAAATTGAATCGACGTAGTCGCCCGGGCCCTTCTTCTTCCTTCCTTCCAAAAATTTCGCAAAGCTTCTACCCTAATATGAAAGTAGCGCGGAGAAGCGATAACAATTTCCTTTGGTCTTGGTGCCACGGCCGTATCTGCCGCGTATGCACCCCGGGCTACCGAGGGGTGGGCCCCCTTTTGCCCAAACAGCAAGCGCGATACCGCGGCAAATAAAAATTACTTTTGCCAAATCGATCGGGCCTCCTCCGCTCCAGCCAACTTCCACCGCAACTTTCCCAAATTACAAGAATCCGATCTTATTGCCATCGTTCGGAGAACACTGTCCGCTCGAAATGCAGATTTTATTCCGTTTCAGCTTCTCGACCTCCTGATCGCCGTTGCGCGATACTTTTCCAACCGTTTCCAGTCCCCGATCCAACTCGAATTTCACGACTTCCATTCCACGGTCGCCGGATTTTGATTTACTTTTCGTCCACTCTGCTTCGTTCGATACTAAGATCATAGTGGCACGGTAGTTTTAAAGGATCGAAAGATTCTTATTAGAGAATTACGCGGTCACTGCTGGCGAAAATTTATGTCGTTATCGCGTACAACGCGTGTATTTCATACGCGATATTTTGTTTACGTTTCAACCGCTATTTATAGCGGTCGGGAAGACGCGATGTTTAAAAATTTTCGTAACGACTGTACGTAGCATTTTTCGTCGTGTTATCTTTTGCGAATAAATGTTAATAACAACGAACGTTTTACCCCATAATTCTCTGGGCGATTAAAAAGGTCGAGGAGAAAATCGAACGAAAGGTAAATAATTCGTAGAAAGAAATATCAAAGAATATCGAAACCGATAAATTATAGATAGGATGAAATTTATTACCACGGAAGATTACTTGGAAAAGAAATTCTATAATACGACTATTCGTCAAATATTCGCTACCTGAAGCGAATAATATTTATCACGCGGCTCTTTCGTGCCAAACAAACTCCGTCCGGTAATATCGCGTACACTCGTTCTTTTAATTAATTCCCGTATCTCCTAGCCGCGCAGAATTCCAGGTTATAAAGGAGGCGAGTCACAAAGCGCGAACATGCGTGGATTGAAACGCGGAAAAAGAGAGAAATGGCGACGGTCGGATCGCGGAATGGCGCGGATGATAATCGCGATGGACCAAGTGGGAAAGTTGCGGTCGCTGGTGGAACGTGTTCCCCGATTGGAGCACAATTAATCTGTCGAATAACCGAACTATTCGAAGCGGGAGTGAAACGGTGCCTCCATCTCACCGTTTAACCCTTTCGCTACGAGCAGAGAATCCGTCGCGATATTCTCGCAAAAGAAACGAAGGAACGACTGAGAAGAATCGTTAGAGGTCGTGCTGAGGCCTCTCTGCATCCCGAGTTTCTTTCACGGCGTTTTCGCAGAAAAAACTAATCTTCTTGAGACAGGGTGTTTATAGCACACGTTTAATTGAGTTTGAATACAAATAACATCACGACACGCGGCAACTTATGGAGAGCGACTATAGTGGCCCGTACTACCTGACTGGTATGTTAAGGAAAGCCACTACAGTCGTCCGTAGCACCTCAATGGTATCTTATGGGAAACGACTATAGTCGCTCGTAGTACCTCAATGGTATATTATAAAAAGCGACTATAGTCGCCCATAGTACCTCAATGGTATATTACCGAAAGCGACTATAGTCACCCATAGTACCTGAATGGTATCTTATGGAAAGCCACTATAGTCCTCCGTAGTACCTCAATGGTATCTTATGGGAAGCGACTATAATCGCTGGTAGCATCTCAATGGCATCATCTTATGGAAAGTGAGTATAAGTCGCCAGTAGTACCTCAATGGCATCTCATGGAAAGCGACTATAATCGTCGGTAGTACCTAAAGGGTTAAGTCGCTCCCGACCAATAAATCTGCGAATAAATTTGCGAATAAACGGTCGAGACTCGTTACTTTTATTACGCCGTAGTGTTTCCTGCCTTTACTGCGGACACTGTTCTCGAAAGTTGACCGATCGTTTGACTAGCGGACGGATAGACGGCGAGCCGCGATCGTGCGAGTTAAAGTATTTATCGGGACGGGGGCGGTTTTGTGCGAGGCGAGTACCGATGAGGATGCTTTTACGATCGATCGGCATCCCCGATTCCTTTTACCTTCGAGCTCTCGGTGACAGACTCGTAGGGTTCGCGACGCCGATCCCAGCTATTCCAGTCGTTCAGTCGCCGGCTATACACCGAGACTTTACAGCCCTATCATTTTCCCTGCCTTTATCGGCGGTACACTTCCAAGATGAAGACATTTTTGGCGCCGCTATTCTGATTTTTAAATCGACCCCGGTGATTCGCGTCCCGACGGGGGCGCGACAAGAAGGAACGAATGAACCGGCCGGGGCCCCCCGTCCAATTTCTTTCCCCTCCTCCGAGGCAAACCGCCGATCGCTCACCCCTTTATTGCCAAACATATTACTCCCGTTTATGCCGCTCTTCTCTCCTTTCTCTTCGCTCCTTTCCCTGAAACCAAGGAGCTTTCCCTCGATGAAAGTTTCCACGGATTAACGCGGAGTCACGGAAGCGGAGATTTTTTCGAGCCTTCGAAATGCAACGCTGCTCTCGCCAACGAGCTTTGTAAAGGGACAAGTATGGATGAAGTCTCGCTATAACGTCAAAAATTTAACCCTTTACGCTCGAGAGGTGAGTTTCAGTTACCGTTTAATCAAACTTCGAAGATCTAAAATAACGTAACAGCGTGTGAGGTATTGAAATTAATTACTATACGATTTTTTGTCAGTAGCGAGTCAGTTGAGAATAGTCGGTAGTCAAGTACCAGTTACTGAGAAGAGATTAGCAGCAAAATCCTACGATATCGGTGTGTTAAATCACCATAAATATCGCGCTAAAGGACAAAGGTAAGGAATTGCAGGGACATAAATGGCATCTTATAGAATCAGGTAAATTTCATCGAACGGCACGTGAAATTCGCTGAAACGTAGAATATTTGCGACACGGGAGATTCGGCGGGGTCGTAAGGGTGTTTTCGACTTGCTTTTGACATTTTAGACGCAACGCACGTTACAGCGCGCGTTTCCCGGTTTCACGGGGTCTTTGTATAGAATAATATTTAACAAGTGTACACGTCAAAAGATAGGGTAACAAAAAACGAGGATCTGGAATGGAGGAAGAATCGAACAAACGGGGATAGCGACAAAAGGGGGAAATAAAAGGACTAGCGTTGCCAGGGCGAGCTGTTTCTTTGATTAGTACAATGAACGAGAAGTGTAGTTAAAATCAGTCGCGATACGACGGTTGCCAGACTTTGTCCCCGTTATTGAAATACAGAAACGCTCGCGACTAGCGGCGATGCAAAGCGAAACTTAGATTTTTATTGGCAAAATCGATGGCCGGGGGTTCTGCGTTAATGGTACCTACTCTGTCGTGGATGTCGCGACAAAAACCAACGGACATTCGAAATAAAACGCTCTGCCCTTTCGTTCTCTCTGCTCGTCCTTTTTCGTTAATCGTTCGAGATCGTCGGAGAATCGAGAAAGCAACATCGTCCATCTGCACGGACTTCTACTTTTCATTTCTTAATTACGTAATAAATATCGTTTCTTCCTGAGGAAAAAAGGGAGAGAAAAGGGAGGAAAATAGAATGTTTGAACCGATCTCCGAGGAAGACAAGAGAGGAAAGGAGGAAATCAGGTGAAGGGTGGAAAAAGAAGGATTTTCTGGCAGCGATGTGGGCCGAGTGACACCCGGAATGACGTAATTTCATGGTGGACAGTCTGGTTGCATATCGGGACACCGTTGGGAGGTTTGGAAGGATCCGGAAGGAGAAGGAAAAGGACAGGAGGGCATTGAGAAGGGCGTGCTGTATCGGAGAGTGGCCGGAGTCGGAGTCGGCGCTCGTGGCCGTCGATAAACTCCCGGCACTTTCGTCAAAAACCGTATAAAGTCCGCGGAAACGGCCCTCGTTCGCCGAGGCGAAAGGAACGAAGGAACGAAGCGCCACGGACAACCGAACCCGGTTATCTCGCGCCCGAATGGACTGTATAACGCGCAATTTATGGAGCATATACTTGTCCTGCCCGTCCTGCTCGTCCTCCCGTCGAATGTCCACTATCTTCCGCAGGGCCACGCGATAAGGCAACTCGAAAGTCCCGTCGTTTCTTCCCCGACGAAAGTGCGAACCACCGTTCGTTTAAGTACACAGCCCGTAATCCGCGCCGGATTAATCCTTACCGTCCACCAATACCACGAATACCTGGAAATTAACCGTTCTGGAACGACGCGGTGTTCACCACAGACGTTTACGTCGCGTCTCCCTTTATTCCTTTTCGCGAGTCTCCACGAGACTTCCATTTCGATAAGAGAATCTCGAAGGAACAATGAATAGCAAAACACGAAATATCGGTAGGAATAACGCGAATGTGTCGCGTTTCGCGAATTTCGCGTTCTTCGCGGAGAAACGCGGTTAACTATATTTCATCGGAACGCGACGGAATGTACAGTCTCCGCGGAAATAATTCGACTAAATATTAATGTCCATCGCTTTGCTATCGCGGGTTTGTTAAAAAAGGAGAAGGTTTTTAAACGGCGAAACTCGGGAAATTTGCAAACTCTGCGTGGCATTATTTACCTGGCTTTGCCGTTCTAAACACACCGAAATCGCTCGGCCGTATTATCTATCGACCATGCACGCGTATTTTACCTTTTTCGCTGCAATTCGTCACAGAGAATTCGCAATGACAACGGCCAAGACAAGCACCGATTTGAATAATAAACCACGATCGTTAGTCAAATCTGACACGAATGCTTTAATTTTTCATTCGCACGTGAGCATAAAGACGAGCGAGCCACCGAGCCCGGCCGCCATCGATTCACTGTCATCGAATTCATTTTTAAATCATGTCCCTCCCTCGGGCCCCTATCACTCCTGAACTTTCTTGCATGCACGCTTCGTCCTTGCACCGATCCACCGATCCGCCGCAATTTATTTCGACTACACGTGTCTAGTTCTTTAAAATTGCAACGCTCCATCGTCCAACCGCGTTTTAACCAATAATGCGCCACCGTATAAATAAATTCCACTAGATTCGAGCATTGCTTTATATTCCACCGTAATGGAAGAAACAGCTTGATTGAACGCGTTTAACCCATTTGCATCTTCGCTTTAAAACGGAGTCTTTCGAGCCTTTGATTGAAATTAAACATAACAAACTCCTGTTTATATTTAATCCAACACTTACACGTACGCTTAAATAAATTTAACGATGCAAATGGGTTAATCCTTTGCACTCGAGAGGCGAAAATTTTAAGGACTCATATTAACTGATATATCAAATTAAAAATAATATAATAAAATGCGACATATCGAAATGAAATAATTTTAGCCGTAAATTACTATACGATTCTTTATTTACTGCTTAAAAAAATAACCTCTGCTTTATAGCAGAAAATCTGTAAATTTCTGCTCTTCTGTAGCCAGAAAATCGGCGAGTGCAAAGGGTTAATATTACAATTATAATTATAATTACAAAATACGCTAGTCTTTGGTTTCTACGATGACGGAAAGAAAAAGAAGAATTGCACCCTTTCAGAATGCAATCAGGAGGTCAGCTTAATTAGTTCCTTTCGTCGTCGATACATTATGAGTTCCGATACTTTGTTTCACATCCAGCAAAACGGTTCCAAATATCGCGTAATCGAAGCAGGAAGAGAAAAATTGGAGGAACCGCGCGAGAGATACGGGAAATAAAATACGAGGATAAGGATAAGAACTTAGGCAAATTGCGGTAGACCGCGAGTAAAACGGAAGAAAACAGGCTTTGTTTTTGATATCCAGGATATGGTTTGATATCTTGCCGGTGTACACTGTCCTTCTACGACTCTTCCTTCCGGGGAGGAAGTGGACACTGAAGTCACGTTGTTCACGAACCTTCCAAAGCCACGCATTTGACTTACGATTGCGGTTCTCAGTATGTTCGAAGAAATAGATAGGACAGTTTTATCGCAACAAGCGGAAATATAATAACTCGAAACCGCTATTATTCCTTGAAACGTTAGATATCAGAAATGAGAATGCTTCGGTTGAAGAATCTCGATTAATTATCACAGATTTATAGTCCATTGCTGAAAATAGAATTTGATACATAATATGCAACGAAGATCGTATCGAAACCTCTGTATGGATTAATCAATGACAGAGAAAATAGCAAACACACCTTTATACTCGGAATACTCGGTCATAATATCGAAGTCGAATATAAAAAATTGTATGTGCACCTTTAAAAATTCCGTTTACATCGCGTTGTGCACTCCTTTAACCCTGTGCACTACGACCCGAGCAAAATTATACCTAATCCCTTGGCATACGAACAAAATGCGCATCGACGCGTTCAAATAAAAATTCCTTAGCATTTTTGTACCCGGAACATGACAAGCGCTTGGGAATTTTCGATTGGGAAAGAACAAAGACCCATGGCACTCGAACGGTTAATGAGAAAATAAAATATTCGAAATTAAATCGGTTTATTTATCATGGAAGAGACTCGGCCGCAAAAGATAGGAGACAGAGTCGGTCGTTGGCATTTCCGAAAAAATAGTCGGTCTTTTATCGGCACGTCCGCGGTTCTACGGTAACCGCGATGTTAACGATATTAAAACACTGATACACGGGCAGTTTTTAACGTGGCTTTGTGTCGCTGACGTTTAAGCTCTAAGGTAATTAGATAGCGGCCAAGACTGCCAACAAGACCATCCCAGCAATCTGCACGAACATCTCGGTACACATTAATTCAATTCCATCGACGAGGTCAATTTCGTAAAAAGCATTTGCCGATCGATCGATGCCGGATCGATCGGCTGGCTGCTTAATACCTGTGTCACCCGTCCACCCACCTACCACAGCAAATCGCCAAACGATAAAGAACACCCTTCCACGCGTTTTCAAACCGATTCCACCGGATGATAATTACTAACGAGCCAAGACTACGGATCCGAAAGATACTCGTGATCGATATTTTCCTTCCGTTGAAAATTTCCGTATCGCCAGCGGAAAAACAGCGCCTAAAACCCAAATGAAAAAAATGAGATCTCGCGTTTTCATAAATCGGAAGTGTCACAGCGTTCTAGATACTTTGAAGTACCTATTTCGCAATTTTTATGCAATTTGGTTAAATTATTGTTTTTGTGGCAGAGCGAAGAACCTCGTCAAAGACAGAAAACGAGTAAGATCGTCTTCGTGCTCTAAGCGTTTGGTAAACAAAGACATTGCAACGTGTAGCAAAGAAACTACGTGTAAGTAGGATATAGGCTGTCTCGTTTTATTCGATGAAAAATTAACGAACAAGTTGTACAGCGGTGATCGCGAATGATAAGGGAAATAACGCGAGGTGCCGTAAGTTTGGCAAAGTTAATTTATCGAAAATTCGAGTTTCGCGAGATTAGAATTTCGTTCGGATTTGACGGGATAAAGCCGAGCATGGCTGGGTACGAGATTTTGGATAATTTATTATAATAGGAGGTTAGTCGGCGATGGGAAGAATTAGCGGAAAATTGTACCCGATGAGCGAGATATTCGCAGTGCGAAATAATTTAATTAATTTTTCATTCTGCGCCTGGCAATTTAATTCGAAAGCGATTTTTCTCTGTCAATGTAGCGTAGTTTTTCAAGCGCGGCGGAAATTAAATAACAAAGTGTCATCGGTACGGGATAATTTTTATAAATATTGTATAAATGTCAGGTGTACAGGTGGGAACATCGGGAATGTTAATATTTCATAGGACCACGTAATCACGATGGCGGAGAAAAAAGACGGAGCAGATATTTCCAATGTTCCTCCATTTGCTTTTCGATGCATTAAAAATCTTGCTGGATAGGGAGAAATGAAATTGATGAGACTGTCGCGACATGAATCATCGAACTGCTCGGTTTAATTTAATTCCCAAAGTAAAATCCAAAAATCATACGCGTACGATTAATTTTTACCCGCGTATGCATTAATTTCTATAAATTCAATTAATAATCACGTCGATGTTACAAGAGGAAAGCTCGGGTAACGCGAAATATTTACAAACCTCCGTAAATGAAGTACAATTATCATGCGCGTGAGCTCTAATTCCAATACGAAAAAGAAAAAATTTTAGTTATTATCAATTTTAATTATTTTCCATTTTTATCACGGTACGCGAGTCACGGACCTTTCCAAAGTTCACGAATTAGCGAGCTTAACAACGTCGACGCTGAATTTTTACAAGAAATTCGATAAATTTGAGAAATTTAACCGCGATATTTAAAATAATTCGGGTAGCGAAATAAAATGACCATCGTTTCGCAAAAACGAAACCAATTACTCGTTTCCTTGGTACAAAGGCCATCGCAGAAGTAAGATTATAATTCAAAAAAGGCACAGACATAGTAATAATATCTGTATTCAAACGTAGCCTTGAAAGTACCGGTCAAAGTTTTAAAAAACAAATCGGAAAATCAACTCCCGAAAGAAAATCATCGCGGGGTTAAACCGATATAAGTACGAAGAGGAACGGAAGACGAAAGAGAAACGGTGTCGAAGGAGACCGTGACCTACCCTGATAGAGCGAAGCCTCTATTACGAAATCGGAGGGATTTTGTCGGAAAGAAATGTATACGCGTGGAAAGATCTGGTGTTCGGGGTCGTTAACCTAACCGACCCCTGTGGAAACGGGAAAATCGCGGCGGTGAGGAAAATTAGTCGTTGGACCAGGCCTGGACAGAGTTCACGGTGACGAAGAGGACGAGGATCGGCGCGTAATTCTGCGACAAGGAACACTCGGTTAATTCGGCCGGAGAGCCGTAGGAGAGAGCCGTACGAGAGAGGATTCCACCCGATTGCAACCACTCAAATCAGAAATCCAGACTGGCAGCCAAATGCAAGATCGAACGTTCGATTGCGACTGTCGGTGAACTGGCAACGGTGACCGAGGGGAAGATCTGAGAGCCAGCAGGGGCAACGCAGAGGCGGAAAAACGAAGAGCAAAGGACAATCGGTGCCGACGGTCGTGGGTCGGTCGTGGGACGGTCGTGGGGTGGCGAAAGGGAAGCAAAGACAGAGGGAAAGGGTGGAGACACGAGCAGATAGAGAGGGAGAGGAAAAGGAAAGAATGGGAGGAGCGGTAGAAGTGGATATAAGGGAGAAACAGTGAGCCAATTCGCTAATCCCGATTTCCGATCGCGTACATCGATTCGCGTATTTACGTTAACAGCTCCAATCAGTTTCCTCTCCATTTCCTTATTTTCAGATAGCGAGGAAACGGTATTCCCCGATGCGTTCGCTCCGGATCGCTTCCCTCTTTGATGATCGGCCGATCCCCCTTCCAACCACCCCCCTTTTCCATTCTAATTTTCTTTCTTTCTTTCTTTCTTTCCTTCTTTTCAACGTCTCTCTTAAACGTCTACTCCTGACGTTTTGGTTTCGCAGCCGATCGACGTTTTACGATAGATTACTCGAGATAGATTCGTACTAGTGTTCCTGATCCTCTACAATTCTCAGGATCCGAATTTTTCATAGATCCGAATAAAAATATCGTAGACTACATACCTGAGAATCTTGCAATTTATAGACATTAGCTATTAACCTATATATGCGAAAGAAATCTTTCCCTAATCACTGACTTTGTTACCGAAAGAAGAAGTAGAATAGTAATGAAAACGGAAAGTAATAGATACTTGGACAAATTTAGTTTTCGCTTATGGAACGAAAAAAAGATGGGTTTGAAAAGCTTCGTTTACAAAAATTTTCGAAAAACTTAAGCTCGAAATACGCAGCACTTTAATTACGTTATTTAAATCGCGCGCTGTAAAATATTTGAAACTCTGCGATATTTCGAGTTATTTCTGGGAATAAAAAATTCATGATAAAATTTGGAAATTTTTATGTAAATGCTTCAACGTGAAATTTACATATTTTCTACGTTCCATGATTACAACGCGTTGTTACGTGTACGATATTCTACTATTTTTTTAAAAATTCGTATCCATATGCTTCATTCTGCGTATGAGCTAAAATTACGGGCAACATAAATTTTAGTTCGTAAAAGCTACTTTATCTCCTCGCGTTCCATCTCTTTTTACGTTTACCCATTCGATACCTCGATATCTTTAGATTCCTTGAAACAAACGTTAATGCATCTGCCCTTTTTTGCGCGTATGCCACTCTTCCGAACTAAGTTACCCGGTCGTAAAAGATATCTTTATCTTTACAATACACCAGATGCTTCTGCAAAAATGTTACGAGGGTCGATATTAACATGGGTTATTGCTTTAAAAGAAAAATAGCTATTGGAAGCTACAGTATTTCACTCGTTAACAATTGCAACGAGTGTCATTTGCCTTGGTTAGCCCTAGCTATGCTTAGAGATTTCCAAATCTACGAAACCTGAATTTACGTAGGTACATAGAAGGTTGGCGAATTGCTGGCACGGTGATCAGAAGAAGAGGCGAGGCAAGAGAGAAGAGGATCGATGGAATTGAAAGGCTATGTCTCAGAGATTTCTAAGTCTACGACAAAGTATCGTAGCTAACGACGAACCTGAATTTGCGTAGGTACATAGAAGGTTGGTGAATTGCTGGCACGGTGATCAGAGAAAGAGACGAGGCAAGAGAGAGAGAGAAGAGGAATTGAAACTGGGAGGATTCTTTGCCTGTGGTGTGCGACGATATAAATCGATGGCTGGCTCGCCACGGACGAGTACGCGAAGGCAGAAGGTAATTAATATTAACACGCGAAGAACCAACGTCAGCGATGTTGCTTCCAATAAAGTCCCCACGGCGGAGCCCACAAATCTCCTCGAGGAAAGAAACTCGCCGCTGGCTTGGTCCGGGAAGGAGCGGAGAGGAGAGGAGAGCGGCAGTTTCCCTGGCCAGATAAAGAAACGCTATATTGTAATCTGAAAAATTCGGCAGTCCGCGTCCTCCTCTGCGGTAATAGATTCCTTTATCGACTCCGGGCTCGGACCAGACCTTGTCCCGCTCCCTCTCGTCCTCGCTTCCTCTTTATCGTCGCTGAAATATCGGCAAATAGAAAAGAGCCGGCCGATATCCAGAGAAGTTGGAAAGTTTATCGTGGCATAGGTGCAGATAATTGATCGGAGCTTCCCGTCCGCTTTCCCTCGGCCGCTTGTTTTCCCAACTTTCCCGGGCCAGTGGTAATTTCTCGATAGGCCAGCCACGCTGGCCCGTCCGGGACACTCGCCACTGATCCACCTTTTCAAAACCAACTTCCACCCCTGCCTTTTGTAAACTGCCCGCCGCGTTAATAAACTCGGAGTAAAAGGTGTCAAACCGAGGCGACCGATTTCATCCGCCTTCCAAACCTTCCACAGAGCAGCTGGAACTCTCGATTTCGAATAACTCCGGCAACCCAGTCGAAGACGAGCCCGAGAACGATACGATAATCGAGGAGCGGAGATAAAAAGTCCCAGCTGTGCCGAAAATATTCCCCGAGCGCAAAGACTCAGCGAAACATCGCGAAATTTGTGTATTACACGATTGATATTACTCCGAAAGACTTTGGGATATCTCTCTGGTTGGATATTGAAAAATTCTATCGATCGATGACAAAGTGATTCGTGTATTTTCAAACAGAAGAAAACCGACTTCCCGAACGCGGCTTTTCCAACACCTTTTCTTCCGCCAGTCTCCTTTCCAATATCTACGATGTTTCCCTCGATCCCGGAACCTAGCTCGAGCTCCAAGGAGAAGGATTTTCCGAAATTGCGATTTTTAATCCGCCTTTCAAACTCGAACGATTCCCGTTAAATGCATAAAGGAAGACGATAAACGTAAAGCGGTAGGATAATTGGGAAAAGGAGTCCGGTGGTCGATGTATCCGTCAAAGAAACGACTGGGACTGGACTCGCGGACATTTTTAAAAATGAATAGGGAGAGATTTTTGTCGCCTGTATACGATACATGGAAGAGGATACGGTCAGAAGCGGAAAAGGCTTTCGCTGAAATTAGATCCGGGAGTTCCGGACTGTCGGCGTGCGCCGATTTCCCCGCAATTTATACGCGGTAGTATTTTTGCGCAATTTGTGCCGGTTATGAGGACGTGGAAGCGCGATGGTTCCACCGTGAAAAATATAGCTCGAATTTATCGCGGAGACCTCCATCCACTTCTCCCTTCCTTCCTCTCCATCACCCACAGAATATCCATTATTCGTCACTGTCCGTCCTCTCTCCGAGTGACTGACCCGGGCTAAAATTACCAGCCGATTCCCCGAAAACCGTCTTCGTCTTCTTAACTATTCCCAAACGCCATACGAGTACACCTGTTAGTTTATCGCCGAATTATTCGGTCCTGTTTTCTTTTGTTACCGGCATAAACTGCCGGGTATTTTTACGTGGCCGTGAAGAGAAGGAACGAGTTCCATCGGGGACGTGTAAAGGGTAACGGACGTCGGAATAATGAGTTTTCACAAGCATCGCTTCGAGATAGACGCATTTAAACTAACGTAGATTCGTATTTTCGGTTTAACGAACTGGACGTTCGCGTGGTTTATTTCGAAGATAATCGGAAGATAAGTCGCGGACAGCTCGAAGTGGAATAGGCGAACCGGCGAGACTTGTAAATTTTATTAAGCTGTTCAGGTTTTACAAGTGCGACTTAATCGGTTTAATTGGTACAGAATCGTTATCGGATAAAGAACGAGTTGCTCCGAACCAGTTGATCGCGATAACGTATCCTCTCCCGTACCGAATTACCCACGAATCGCTGAATAACGCAGCCGAGACGCGGATATACGCGGAGTCTTAAATCAAAGGCCAATTACGCGATGAACAAAAATCCTCGTATCCACTAGGCGTTTGACGACTCGCAGACCCAGCGACAAGTCGGAAATCGCAACTACGAATCGCAGATTCGAAAGGAAACGAGAAAATTGCGGTAAGAAAATGGAATTCTCGAAGGAAACGAAGGGTAGAGACTGGACACGAATTATCGGAGTAAAGCGAAGCGAAACGGTCAAGCGAGGTCGTGGTTAATCGAAACACGCGTGCATAGTTCTTAACCCTTTGCAATCGACGACTTTTTGCCTACAAAAGAGTGGAAATTTACAGATTTTTTGCTATAAAACTCACGTTAAATACAGTAAATAAGTAAATAAGGAATCGGGTAATAATTAACACTTCAAATTATTTGATTTCGATATCTCGAATATCGTTATATCATCTTAAATTTGATATATCAATTAACACGGACCATCGAAATTTTATGGTGACTGACTGTTGCCTCTCGACTGCAAAGGGATAACCCCTTAACATTTCAAGGCCCTTCTTTGACTCTGCTAAATATTTCTCTCCATCGTATGTCAAGAGATAAGTTTCATGAATCAATCTTATCGCTAAAAATCCAATATTTAAAAAAAAAATATATTCCTTCTCAGCTTCTATTTTCTAGTTCAACTTAGCGAAATAAAATAATATTCTTTAATCGTATCAAGTGTATTTAATTTCTATGCAAAGGGGTTAATCCAGTTTGCCGTTATCGTATTCCACCGAGAAGTGGCAATATTTTTTAAGCGAATCCCTTCCTGGAAAATGCGATCCTACGCGTATAAAAGCGAGTATCGGGATAAAAGAAAATTGCAGATCGGAGGAAAACGGAAAGCAGGAAGTGGACGCGAAGAGAGCAATAGAAGGAAGCGAAAGGAAAGGAAAGGATCGGGAAAAGTGTTGCGGAGAAAGCGGGAGAGGGTTCTCCTTGGGGAAGCCCTTAGGTTGGAGGTCGGGAGCGGTGGTAATTCACGGGCCGGGAAGGGATGATGGATGCGCCCGACGCCCACGCGGCGTCGCGACGCCTGGGCCGGGGCGGAATGGCCGGGAACGGGGAGGCGGGGAGGGGAAACTCGGATGATCGGCGTCGAGGATCTCCGCGAAATGGTTAATTGCCCGTGGCGGAAGAATCGCGGGGACGTTCCAGTTGCGCGCGACATTTCGCCTCTGCTTCGCCTCTACTCGCCTCTGCTCGCGACCTGACCGTGTTCCGGCCGGCCCCTGATAAATTAAGGCATTTGGAACGAGATCGCCTCGCGGGATATAGAACTCGACACGCGAACCCCGCGTTAAATCCCCGGTATCTCGAATCGCGCGCCGAAATTTCTTCGCTCGTTAGGCATCCCGGCGAGTCTCCGGGAAAATCGGTTTCTCTCGCGAGAAAGTGGAGCATGATCGGGGACGATCGACGTTTCGGTGATCGAAGCGGAATGCCACGATCCCTCACAGACAATTCTTGCCTTTGTCACTGCTCTTCGAATATTCCACGTTTTATTCTTCTCCGTTTTTATTGGCACACCGGCTAAACGGTAGAGTAATTTTTCTAACGCCGATTAGGATAGTTAATCTGTTCGTCCCTGTGTCTGACGTTAACGCGTACCTCGAAATTTGAGATTTAAGAAATAATTACGCGACCGCAATCAGATAAGTTCTTGGCTTGTCTTACGCTCCGTTGCGTGTTTCAATTTTATGAAAATTGATTAATTTCTCCAACGTTTCGGTGATCGTGACTGATCCAAGCGGAATGCCACGATCCCTGCCAGACAATTGTTGCCTTTGTCGCTGCTCTTGAAATATTTCACGTTTTATTCTTCTCGGTTTTTATTGGCACACCGGCTAAATGGTAGAGCAATTTTTCTAACGCGGATTAGGACAGTTTGTTCGTTCGTACATATGTCTGACGTTATCGTGTGTCTTGATATCTGAGATTTAAGAAATAATTACAGCAGTCAAGATCTTGGCACGTCTTACGCGTCGTTTCTGTTTCAATTCCAAATTCTTTTCTTTTCTATATTTATTAAAATTGATTGATTTTCCCAGATGACGTCTGTCACGTCGCTGCACGCTTCACCGTCGAATTCCATTCGCGATAAGCGACGACACGCGTGGCTAAAAAGGATCAGAGTATAGACCACGATCGGAGGTATCCTGTGCGTCGCGTAAAATTACAGGCTTCGCGTAAACGGAAGAACGCGAGGTAAAACGTACGCCTTGAACCCCGATAATTTTCTGTCTCGTTATATAGCGACACGGAGTAGCTGGAAGGAGAGAAGCGGAGAAGCGCCAGGTGCAGGAAAACCGAAAGCAACCTCCGTGGCGAATAACCGCGGAATTATCGAACCGCGTCGGACTTGCACACCTACCGAAGGAATCACGTGTCAAAATTTCGAAACGGAAGAGCGCGGACTCGGGAGCGGTGATTAAATAAATTGCTCTTGTTCGTTAACTCGGAGTTACCGATCTTTCCGCGAGGCAAGCCGCAGCCTCCTTAGCCGAGTCTTCGTTTTTCGCCTCGCCGACTAATCACCGTGCACGCAGCCAGCCGGTAATCCGTTACGTAACGGAAACACGCATCTCGAACGCTTAGTTCCATTAGACAAACCTATCATCAGGTAGGATAATCGAGCGGAACCGACGAGTACGCGTTTACAGGTGGCGTACAGGTACACCTCGAATCAGCCGGGACTCGTGATACGGCTCTCTGCTGTAAAATCGATTCGCCACGGTGATCCCTTTTAATTAAACCGTTCGAGTCTGCTAAACGACTCGCCGGCTAGGAAACCGAACCGATCCAAAGATCGGCGCCGCTGTCACGGGACAAAACACGAGGTAGTTCAACGACGAATTCCTGAGTGATACTTAGCGCGAATGACTACGTTTAGTGTCACGGCGAGAGAATAACGCTAGGGTTCGTGTTGTAAGAAGACTGACTTTTATTCGGGTTTGGATTCGAATAAGTGTAAGCTGAGGTGATATGTGAAAGGAGTATGTTCATGGGGGATGGTGGTTAACCCACTGACTGCCACGAAAATTTAACGCGTCTTGTCCTGAGTGCCACGGATTTATTTTAACCTTTTAGGCAGAGCACGCCTGATCGCGGATGGCACAAAAATCGTTCAAAAAGATTTCTGATACGACATTATCTCGGAATTAGTTCTAAATGAATAATCCAAATTAATACGGTATATGTGCGAAACAAATGAGAAATAAAGGAAAAGATGTATAATGCTGCGAAAAATGGTGCTATCCACGAAAGTCACTATAGTAATTGGAAGTTATGATCTAATCGTCTAAGATAATTTTAATCGCTAATAATCGCTACTCTAATCTCACTTGTAATCGCTAATAAACTTCAATGTCCCCCAAGAGAGGACAGCGGAATGCAAAGGGTTAACCCTTTGACTACAGTGGGCTCCGAAATTTTGCATTTGTAATATTGGAAACGCCTATAGGCGCCCACAGTAGTTAAATGGTTAACTAAGGATCGATTATCACTGGACTTTGGACGATACGTGTCGGGTTTTGACTTCGCGGATAATGACGTAGAAGGTGAATAATTTGTCCTTCTCTTATGGCGGGCTTAACTTAGGGTTTACTCCTGCGTCACAGATACAACTTGAATCAGGGTGACCAAGTCTCCTTCACACTATCACCGATTATCCGCGTGAGACTGACACATTCGATTATTTATTCGATTCAATGCGAATATGCATTCTTCCTAATCGTCGAAATTGATCGACCGTTTATCTATTCGCCAGAGGAGAGTGCCAGTTACAAGTGTACAAGTCGACTAATGCTAAATCGATGGTTTTAAACCGGTGACTATTACCCACGTCGCTCCTCGCTGTTCTATTCCTACCGATTTTAATTACAGCTGGAAGGAACTCGGGAATCGAGAGTGGTTGCTTTTAGATCGGTATTTTTGAGCCCGGCTCTGTCGACAGTTTGACTTTTTCACGAAGAACGGCCGTTTAAACTTTCACGCGATTAGTCCCGTTGAAACTGGATCGTAGACGCGATTAAAACCGATTTCATTTATTCACGAAACTACGTATGTACGTTCGATATCGCGGCGTTTTGTTCGCTGCTATGCAACTACGTCCAATTTTGCTATAAAATAAAAACTCGAAATTCGGGAACGAGAAGAGTGACAGGCTAACACGCTATCTACGCGAAAGAGCGTTACGAGATAAAAAAAAAAGGAAGGAAAAAGAAAAACGAAAAAAAAAAAAAAAATCCGTTAGGGAAAATTCGATGGGATAATTTTGATGGGAGCCGCGTTAGGATAATAATATTCCCGCGATAGGGGAAAATTAGGAAGAAGTGGAAGAAGGAAATTCGGAGGATTAAACGCGTCGAAAGTGCATATCCGTAGGATGAAATAAAACAAAATAACGACGGCAGTTGTAAATTTGCTTGGCTGAAATTCGCGACGCCCAGGACCGCGTCAGCAGCTCCGTCGCGACGCCGGCGACGAGGAGGACGACGACGTCGGAGAGCTTATCGGTCTCGTTCCCGATCGCTTTCTTCTGTCCGCGTCGGTGATAACAATTAACCGGGAGCGGAACGAGGGATTACGAGGTCGGGTAGGTAAGTAGCAACCTCAACCACCGCGATTACGCCTTACTCGAGTGCTGATCAAGTAGCTCGATCTTCGACTTGAATAACTCCGCGGTAAAACGAGCCACGGGACCCTGACACCATTGATAACGATTCTTCTCCTCGTGATCTTTCCACTCCTCTCTCGGCTCTCCGCTCGTTCCTTCGCTGCAGCAAATTTCGTTCCTCTTTCGTTCCTCGGACCAGACCAGACGCCGGGAGAAAACGATGTCGGCCGCGGGAGATGCCGCATTTTTTCGATTAAACCTCTCTCTCTCTTCTTCTCTCTATATCTATCTTCCTTGTTTCATCGGTGTATCCGTTCTCGCCAGTTCGATCGACTCTCTCTCGCTTGCTCTCGAATCTGGCACAGATACGGATATCCGAAAACTAATAAGGACAAGATGCCGGGAGAGGGGAAAAAAAGAGAAACGGGGACAGGAAGCCGGGGGAGGCTAAAGGGTTCCGATGGCGCGGATTTCGGCGCGCAAATGCGAAACGAAAGAAACTTTCGCCAGGATTGGCCAGCGTTTTATTTTATCGCAGGATGCTCGCGATTCGGAGTTGCCTCGGTAATCACGTGTTAACCCCTTTCACCGTAACGTCCAGTCTAGTTTGCCGAAGGTTTTCATAGCAAACCGAGGGAAAAACAGGCTACAGTCACGCCATGACGAATGCACGTGATAAATCTTCCGAGTTTTTCTACAATTTTATCGCGAAGAAAACGTACCGAGGGTAATTCCAGCTAAATGCTTCCTCGATTAACAAATTTTCGCAATTAAATCGCAGCGTAAGGAGTAATCGTGGAATTGCCGAGCCAGCCAGAATGAATGGTTTAAGAATTTTCTGTTTTATAACCGTTCGGAATCCGCGACTAATTTCAGCGATATCAACGCTGTTTTTATTCCGATCGAAACGTAATTACGTATACTTGCTCGTCTTCGTCGCGCTATTCTAATTGATATTATTCGGGAGTATCGCGTTTAATTGTACATTAGAGATCGGAAATTACGGCATAAATGTAGAAATATTTTTACGAAAGCGCGTAACTTTCGGGAAATTCAGATATTAATATCATTCGTATTACTATAATTATAACGAATAATTCATCGGCCAGCCGTTTTTGTACCGTTAAAAAACTCGCGCAGGAATCAATGCGCTTTTGAAACTTTTAAAACCACTTTCGATAGATGCATTTAGCGAACGTAAGTTACGGGTAATTACACGATAATATTTTACGAACACGAAATCAGCGTTAATTATAAGATTCGCCGTGTAATTTCCAGTTACTTATTGCGATACTTCTTTCGCTTGATGTTCATTCTAAAATTACGTATCTCGCGCTATGTTATCAGAGGAGTAGCAGAGATAAAAGGAGCACAACGAGAGACGAAAATTGGAAAGAAATAATACGAAATATATCGAGATGAATGACCATTACGCGGATAATACGTCGTCTCCTTTTCATGAGTCATCGGTTCGCGATTTTAACAATTTCCCAGCATGCTAATCTCCGAGAAGCATCGACGCGAATAATCGTGACAATATCGAAATTACAATTGCAGACGATGCAAAATATTTTTAACCATGGTCTTGGATTCACACCTACGAATTCTATCGTATATTTCTCCGCTATGTCGATTCATTCGCATGAAACAAATCGTGAAGGATATAGAGATTACGACGATGAATGAGACACGTGAAATATTAGTAACCATGGTTGAATTCGAAGAAATTATCGATACAAAGGGCAGCGTGAGAATTGGGAAAGCGGAAGAAACGGTGGGAAGAAGCGGAAGCAAGGTAAAAAGGAAAAAAGGAATGAAAGATATATAGGTCGGTGGAAGCTGCTCGGAAAGAATTAATGCTGGTCTTAGCATACGGAGACAAAAATCGTACTTTCCGAAAGTTGAATTCGCGAAATCTGACAGAGCGAAGCATTAAACAATGTTCGCGTGGAGGAGAAAACACGGGCATCTGTAAAATTGTCAGGATGAAAGAGGCAGCATCTATTTCCCGTCCGAGACGAGTCTTTCCTCTGCCGCTGAAAAACCGAACCTGTTTACGATATCCGGGTTTTCGTCCCGGTAATTAATAACCGCGAGTCACGCCAGAAAGTGACGCCGAAGCTAAGATGACGCGGAGTCGACCACGTAAAGAATCTTTCCTCTTTTTCTTTCGCCTTCTCTCGCCTTCTCTCTCGTTTCCAGGACCAGCCAAAGCGGAGGGGAAAAACAAGCTTCCGGTAACGATATCCGCGACAAATTAATTTCACCTCCGCGTTTCTTCCAGCCATTCGGTCGAAGGCTTTGCTGCAGATGAACGGAATCTTTATTAAATTACATCCGAGCAAATATAACCTCGGATTACGCATGTTTCTCGTAAGTAAAGCTACCGCCCGAAGAACATGGGGAATCGAGCGAGCAAATTGCCGCAGAAACTTCTAATTAGAGATCGGAACATCTCTCGTGTCGTTCCCTTTTTACTTTTTATCTCTCGTTTTTTGTTCGTTTTTCTTTTTTTCTTTCCGAGAAATTACCGAGACTCGGTACGGTTTGAAAAGAATTTTGTGCGTTTCGGAATACTCGCCGCGTTTTTATAATCGGTTAATCGAGGAAGAAAATATTTCTGAGAATAATATTGACATATTGCGAGAATAAAATACTTTCGTAAACATCCTTTGTCGCTCAAGAGCCCTTATAGCTTTTGTACTTATATTAATATACTCATAATCAACATCCTATTTTTAAGACGCCTTCCAAGACTTTTATGCTCTAGATTCCGTTAATACAGTCTTTAAAACAAAGTACTGTACTCTCTTAACATTTCATTAAATATAGACGAAATGTAGAAACGATCCTCTGATCGTTCACAAACCGTGTAACGATCGATAAATTCTGATATCGTACAAATCTCGAAATCTAAACTTGCTCGTTTTTTGGTACGATTGCTTCCTAAGATCCACTGTCACCTCCGAAGCACTACCATCGAAAGGATCGTTCCTATTGGTTCTCCCTTTGACTGAAGATGGCCCGCGAGAAAAACTCTGGGAATTAGGAACCGAGAGGAGGAACCCTCTTCGCGATGGTCTAATCTCGCGGGAGAAATTACACGAGTCATGTACGAAGGATAAGTGGAGAGGCGCGAGTCATTAATTGTCCTGCCCCCTCGGAGGAGAAAAAAAACATGAAAGAGCGCTAATTGATCGGTGAAGTGGGTGGCCACGGGGACGTGGCAGATAGAAAAAACGCTTATGTCGGCGAACAGCCGATTTAGTGTGTTCGCGATAAGCGTGCCGGATCGGCTGCGTAAAAATAGATCGTCTATTACAAAGGGGAGAGCTTTATCGTGACTGCGATAGGGCGAGTTTACGGACTGGTTGTGTGCAATAAAGGAACCACGTAGTTTCGCGAACGCCGACGGATACGTCTGCCGGATAATTTTCAGCGACCACGAGAAGAGAAGAGCGGGATGAAAAATTGCGGAACCCGTTGGTCAGTGTCTAGGATCGATCGTTCGAAGAAGATCGGTTCGTCGAGATTGCCAGGAACGGTACAGGTACCATGGTTTCGGCATGTCGACAGCGATATTTGTGTTTGTGTTTGTGTTTGTGTTTGGTGGCTGACAGATGGTGAGCCAGTAAGATACGAGGATGTGCATCCAAGATGCAAGAGTTGCATCTCTTCGTTCGTATTTCCTTAACGATACACTACTGTCGACATGACTCCCTTAGAACACTTTATTTTCGCAATTTTTCGCTTATTTTCGAAAATATGCAATTTCTTTTGATGAAAATTATCCTGATTTTTGCGCATATTCTTTTATTTTCATTGTGTCGTATTAATAAATACAAATTGCATGCATTATATTCAGGTATGTAATACAGACAGGTAATTCAACTGTTAAAGTAACCACGAGATATTTATCGTTAACGTCAAACTCACCGAGTAAGCGGTGAATGAAAATGCGGTAGAATTTTGAAAAAATGGAACGACGGGTAATATCGAGAGAACGATCAATTAGGCCATGGTAGGTACACAGTTAATTGTTCGATGCGAAATACGTCTACCGAGAGAATTTTATGTAATTTGTGTATCTCGTCAATTTTTAATTTTGTCATTCGCGTAAAAACATCGTTGCTCGATGCAGGTATAAAAAGCTAGGATTTGAAATTGCGAGAGGAATTTTTAATTAGGCGTGTAAACGATGATTGCATCGTTTGGGAGGAAGCTGATAGTTGCGTAGAAAGCAAGGAATATATAAATCCGGTATTCGTTAATGTTTTACATTGACTCATTTCGAAAAGTAAAAATGTACACTGGAACGAGCTTATTTATCTTTCAAGGAAGTGGAAATGCGACAGTGGCGAAAAATTTTTGTAAGCTCGCTAGTTCCGAGGCGATAAGAACGCGTTGCGTGAAGTGCAAGCGTTAAAAAACCGAATCCTGGAAGCGTAATTTCTGAAAACAACTATTAAGCAAATATGTAGCCGTTTACTAGTACATAGAAAAGAATAAATTACAAAGTCACGTATAACGATGAATCATTGATTATACACTTTAATGATAACGTAAGTACCGTGCACTTTTTACGACGATAATACAATATAATATCGTTAAGCGTATTTCACTTATGTCAAACTAGCAATTTTGGTGAATTATTCATTTCCCGACGTTTATGTCGAAGATAATTTCCTTTGTTCAAGAAAATTTATGAATTATAAAAATTTCTAAGTTGCTAATAGGAAATAATTGAGAAAAAAATTGACGACAGTAAAAGATAATTCAACAAACTGGGTAATTAAATATACGACACATTTTCAGAAATGTAAGTCATTTGAAATTTTCACGCGAAGAACGATATTAAACCTATAATTCAACTTCAATTTCATAGACGAAATTTTTAAAGACTCGCACTTCTACTTTTATTTGCGTCTCTTGACATCTCTTCTCGTAAAAGTAATTTATAAATAACCGATGACACGATTTCAAGTTTTACATAATCGACTCGTTCGAAATTTAACGGGGGGGAAAAAAAAAATTTGATTACTAGTGTTACGTAAGTAATGCAACACAAAATTTCCCCGTTTTAGCACATCGTATGATCTTCATCCACGATGATAACCTTTTACCTTTTTTCGATACATATCGACGGTTTAAAAAATTCAATAAATGCGTTTTTCGTGCCTCCGTCGTTTAATTATATTTCTATTAACGTGCTTTGTCGATGTTTTGTCAAGTGTTTCGCGAATTTCTTACACCGCGACTCACGTGTTTATGTTTCCGGCGAAAATATTCCACATTTCCTTGGGAAAAGAATTATAGTCGAATTTTACTGAAAATTGGAAAATAATTAGCGTCGTGGATTCACGCGATATTCGAAACGCAAAGATAACGTAACGCTTAATCGAAATAATTACACCTTTCGAACCGAGCAAGAATAAACTGCTACTACAAATGGGTTTTCTTAGTAACGTTCGTGCTAACCTTGTAATTAATTATTAATTATTCAGCGATTAAAAAGATACAGCGTTCAAGAACGCGCAAGAAACGAGCATCGGTATTTCTCGAGTGACAAAAAAGAAAAATGCAAGAAAAGTATATAAACCGATTTCGCGTTATTTTAATCGCGTCCGTTTATACACACAGACGGCCGTGATTAAAACAAATAAAACGACGAATTAAAAATATTGATAATCTTATTTTTAGACAGACCGACGGTTAAATTTGCCTCGATTCATCCAGACTCTCTCTCTTTCGAAATGTAAACGGTCGAACGTAAAATATTACAAATATTGTACGTCGGCTTAGCCGGTTAGAGCCTTATCGTCGAGATAAAGGACGCGATTACATCTTGCAGATATAATAATTGCAGATTTTCGAGAGAAGAAGAGTTTCTTTCTACAGAAATCTTCGTTTTATCCTCTTTCGACAGTCGTGCTGCGATTTTTTCCAACTGCGCAAGATATCATTGGATCATTTCTAAACATTGCAATTCTTCTTTGCGGATGAATGTATTATTTAATGCATATTTATCTAGAAGTAACAAAAAATATTTCAAATAGCGTACAAGTTACAATATAACAACAAAAGTTCGATGAAAGATTAATATGGACCAACAGCAGAAAGTCGAATTTTTCTTGTAACAATTAATTTCGTTAATTAAATTCTCATTCTCGTTCGTTCAATTTTATCAATTTAATTTTCAATATAACCGTATAAGATAAAAATAATCACGAGTGTGTAATTTATTTATTTATCTTTCTTTTTCATACATATTCATTTCGTCTATTCTTAACCGTTAATTTTAACGTGGTTTCGTCGAGTAACCGAATCGAAAATACTGCCATCGAAGCGAGTCGAAAGTGTATCAGCTCCAACCAGTTATTGTTTTATCGCGACAAACGTACACTGCCACCCACACACGAGTCTGTCAGTGGTTCTTTCTCTACTTTTTCCAGTCGCGGCACGATCGTTTCTCAGATCGATCGCGGCACTTGAATTTCTAATCCGAACGATCCATCAACGAATACGTTCCATTTTAGAATTTCGAAGTGTCACGGACCGCTTGGTCTACGAGGAAATTTCGTCGAATTGTCGTAAAGAATTTTAACGAAACGAGAAGGGGTATCGATCTACTGGAATAGCAGCTGGATAACCGGAAAAAGGAAAATTAATTTCAAAAAAGAGAGAGAAGGAAAAGGAAAATGAGAAAAATGCCACTACGACCGATCGAATAAAACTCGTCTATCAAAAAGGGGATAGGAGATCAACGTTATGTCCTCTTTCCGTGAATATGCAGGGCATCTTTTACTGGAAGAACCCGAGATACTCGTTGGTAAACGAAGCACCGGTACACATTGTCCTTCTAACGCGACCAAATTTACATATAATCTCGGTAGGTGAACGTTTAGTGGGCAGCGAGAAGATAGAAACGCCTTTGGATTAATTCACCGTGTAGCATTGGAATATTCGAACGAACGATCGTGATTTAACACTAGAACTATCAAAGGAATCAAAATCACTCTTTTCACGTATTTTATTTCTACAATTTCTGAGACCATACGAACTGCTTTTGACAACATTTTTGTCTACTTTCATTCGGATCGAAACGCAATTGTTCGTAGTTATTCATTTTCATCGTACCACTACAATTATCTTCATTCGTAAAAAATATATTTAGATACTCATTATAGGTAGTTCTAGTTTTGTGAACACGACGAAGCGTCAAGATTAGATCACGCTAGTTGTCAGACTTGGACCCAAAAGAAATTCCGTTTAAACGAAAATTAAAATTTTTACAATTTTATAACTTTATTCAAAGATAAATAAACGTAGTTGCTCGATAAAAAATTAAACTCTGTATGAAAAAATATTAAACTCTGTTGAATTTTCGGCTGCGCGCTATGCGAAGAATCACCGGTTATAATACCGCGATTCTGCGAACACCCTGTACATAAAAATTTCAAAGAATTCAAATTTATTCTCTCATTGGATTGCAAAATGCTTGCCGTATGTATTCGCCGATAAAAAAAAGAGAAGAACGAATAAAAACGAATTTTATATATTTCCGAGAAGATTATTTAATTTAACCAAATATTCAAATCTCGAAAAACAGAACAATCTCGCATGTCGTTTTTTGCAACTAGAGACACACGTATCGCTAGACTTGCGTTCTCTTTTTTCGCGTTGGTACAATCTAGAAATTGTATTCCCAGTGACGAAATTAACTTATCTAATCGCATCCTGACATTTCGATCGCGGAATCTCGAGATGGTCGATTCGCGTTACTCGAAACTTCCTTGCAACCTCCATCATCGAATCATCGACAGAATTCGAACGTACTTTCCGCGAGGAGCCGTCGAGCCGACGCGGTAAGAAAAATTAGGGACGAAAAGAGACAAGAGAGCGGAGGGGGAAGGGAGAAAGATTAGGATGGCCGAAGGGGTGTGCGACATCCACGGTGGTGGTCCACCCACGCTGTCGGGCAGCGCAACCCCGCCGATTCAATCCGATAAATATCGATCCGGCTGGCCAGCCTTGAGATTCCATTTAATAATAATAACGGGAGCTCGTATGAAGCTGGGCAGGGAATAAGAAGGAAAACGAAGACTGGTCAGGGGACAAAAACCGTGGAAGCGAGCGAAAGGGCAGGGGTGAGAGGGAGAGAGAGACCGAGAAAGGGAGGAGAGATCGGAAGAAATAGGGCGGCGAATAGAAGAGAGAGAGAGAGGGACGTGGAACGAAGCTTCCAAGTTTTATTTCCACGTATTAGCATAATAATTGCACGGCTGTAGAGGGTAAGCCGAGAGAAGGTTGGTACAAACACGCGAGGCGAAGGGACACATGGACGTGGACGGACACACGGTCGGATTTATTCGCGCGGGAAGAGAGAGAGAGGAGAAAGAGGAAGAGGAGGGATCGGTGTGTCCCGGAGACGGATACGTCGAACTTTTCGGACGGTTTCTGCGAGGGTATCGAGGCCGAGTGTTTTTCGGGACGAGAGGCGAAAGAAGGTTACGGCAGGCGGAGTTTCGCCGGTTTCGCCGGCTAACCCACTTGCCTGTTGAAACGGCCACCGTCCCGGAAAGCAGTTGCATTTATCCTGCGGACCCGATCGAACGGATGACGGAACGCGTCCTCCCGCGTTCTGCTTACCCAAACACGTCCCAGCATTGTGTAATTAACGATAATGCTATCGGTGCCTGCCCCCACCCCCACCGCCTGATAACGGTGCAATGTTTATCCACGGATTAATGGAATATTACCGTTAAAGGAGAATTAATCGGCTGCCGTGCGACTTCGCGGCCACCGTCTCTCCGTGTCGCCTTCTTCCCTCGCATCCGACATTAACACGTTCACTGCCAGACGCATTTTCGATTTTCCAAGGCGCCAGCTTTCCATTATGCGATGCATATTATGCCGAAATATTACTTGCAGTAGATAAAATGAATTATAAAATCGGTGGCCCCCATGGTGCTGTAACCAAATTGAATGCCGGTCACCGGTGACCCCCACGGCAGCCAACGAGTTAACCGTTCGAGTGCCACGTGTCTTTGCTGTTTTCCCGTCCAAAAGCTCCAAGGAGCGCTTCTTCGCTTGTCTCATTCCCTCTCCAAAAGTGCGCGGCGCGATAGTCTTATTCTCCGATTAAAAATGCCAAGCAGCGCTATTGCGCGGTTTTCTACTCTATATAGCAAGCTGTAATTTTTTCAATTCAGTGTTGTTATCACATCTTTCTGAGCATCAGAAACGGATATCATTACCTAAAATGGAATGGTAACCGTAAAGTAACGCATCGACGGAAGTCGAGCGTGTGCGGTTGTCAGCTTTGCAGCCTAGAACGCTGCACTCTTCGAGCGAAACAGAAGAAGCGCAAAGTCGCTCTTTACCACTCAAACGGTTAACCCTTTCGCTATTACAGGTGACTATAGTCACCGGTCACGAGATGTTACCTATACACGACGGGTGATTATAGTCACTGACTACAAAAATAGTGCCAAATTGTTAGTTTTTTCTTTTTTTCAAAAATATTGCTCCCGAATGCTAAATACTTCGTTCACGTAATGTTTCTATACCTCTGGTACGCCGTTTCGTTTCGCGGCAAGACCCATCATAGCGAAAGAGTTAACCTTCCAATCGAGGGTTCGATAGGTGAGACTTAAGGCCAGCCGGCGTGAACAATAGGCTCGATTAGGCACCGGGCCACGTGAATTCTTCCCTTTCCTTCTCCTTTCCAGCCTCTCCGCTCTTCTCCTCACCAGTTTCACTTCGTTTCGTCTCGTTTCGCTCCCACAAGCTCTGCTTTTACAGATACCGGTCGCTCTGACATTTTCTGTTTCAACTTTCCAATTGTTTCGCGTAATTTTTCTTCTCCTTGCTTTCCCTTTTCAGTTTTTCCCTCCGTTTTCTCTTCTATAGGTATTCGCGTTGCCCGTGGAACGACCAGAGTGGACGCGTGTCTGAAATTTGGATGGAAACTCGCGAGAGCCGACGAAATGGCCGGGCCTCGGCTGACTTTTGTACCTCGCGAGAAACAGATAGGGAGATTAAAGATAGAACACTGTGCTACCTAGCCGTACGATTGATAGAATCCGATATAATTGGAATTTTCCACGTGTGACGCAACGAATATTCCGCGGATCGTTCGAACGTTGAATTAAAATATTTGCCATCTCGAGATACGTCCGAGCGTTCTATTTGCGCCAACTCGACGAGGTGAGATGATTTCTCCTATTGAAAAAACGCACGAAACAGCGAGAGTTCGATTCTTTCTGACAAAATTTCGCGCGTTTGAAAATTTAGAAAATTCATCGAGTTCCACGCGAACGGGACGAGCCGCTTAGTTCGCGAAACTTGTAGAATTTTAATCGCAGGGTTATACACATCGCAGGGTAAATACACGCGACGGTTGAAAACGTTTATCAACCTGCTGGAATACGGAATTCCAGTTCGAGTAAAACGTTAGGTCCGACGTAAGACAGAGGACAGGAGGACGAGGAGAGGAAATAAGTCTATCATAACCTTATAGGCAAGCAGATGCTCAGACGAGATACACCTCGTTTCTCGGGAGGTCGTAAATTACCCGAGACTGCAGTCGCACATAATTATAGTCATAAACAGGCATAGGATCGCTCGTACGTAAAGCGAAATAATCTATTCGACCAGGTTAAATAATTATTTCGCATCAGCGTCGGCGAGTATCGCATCACGCGAACTCTCAGAACCTGCGCGACTATTTTCTAATCGATTAATAAATTTCTCGAATCATTGATCGACCTGGTGTTCGAGAAATCCCTTCACGGTGAATCGCATCTTGAATTCTCCGCAAAAAATCACACTCGGTTCCGAGACGGGGATCAAAAAGGCGCGTTGAGGCAAGAGTTCGTCGACTCGACGAGCCCTGAAGCAATCGGACGCGGAAGAATCACGGAGGAGCCTTCTAACCTGCGACAATTTTTCAAAAAAATGTCGTCGTCGCGCGAGGTATTAACACTAAATTTACCATGATCGAAATCACTGATTTACAAACTTTATTAAAAATTCCACGTTCAACCATCTTAATTACTCGTCTTCGCGATTTTTTTCTCAATTTTATTTTATTTTATTTTTTAAAGATTTCTACACTTTTCTATTCACCGGTCATTTGACCCTGGTAGGTTTAGCGTTAAATTGAAGATGGTAAAAAGCCGATGGGTCTACCGGAGACCGTAATAATAACCAACGAACCCAAACTTTCGAAACGCAGATCGAATTGGCGGAGAATTTGTCGAATTCCCGCTCGCCATGAAGAGGATCGCGGAGAGGATCGCTCGCACGGGCGAGCTGCGAGCTGCGCGCTCGCGCTGATACGAGGAACACGCGGAAACGCTGCCGGCGCGACGGAAATTCACGATTTGTAAGCCACTTGGACTTTCGAGCATCCGAAACGATACTTCATCCGCCCTCTTGCCAACGGGCAACGCTCGGTGCTTCTTACGAGTCGGCCAAGTGACTCGGGCAGGGATTTACTAGGGAAATTTCCCGGGAACGAGATGTGGTAATGCTCGCAAAATAACAGCCACTTCGGGGGCCGCTTTCCGGGACGCTCGCAGCGCACTAACACGAATTAACCGCCTTCCGGGATACACGCCCGATCGAAGCGGATTTTTCCTCCGCGTCTACGTGTCCCGAGACCTCGCGCAAACATATCCCCGGCCATTCTTCTCTCCCGAGAGAAGCCTCCACATTCTGCCTAAATTAGCGGCAAATCATCGAAACGGTTCAGCGTACAACAAAACAAGAGAACGCGTTCGGAGCTTTGCCTGTAACGCGTTCCTAAAACGAAGCCGAAACGATCGTTCAAAGCCAAAGCTTCTCGGTACAAAAGGTGCTGGTTCGATCTTCGATGATAGTTGATCGAAACGGTTACGAACGACACCACTCGACGGAGGATTCGATTTATAATTTATAGCGTAACATCGTTAAGAGGATATAGAGTCTTGCTTAACACGTTGACCGCGGGTGACGCTTATTCGAGTGCTTACAGAGTAGATTGGCAGGTATTTCGAAAGGTATTTCGCAAAACACGAGACGATTGAATAGTTCTAAACGTTTATTAAAAAAAATTAATGTTTTAAATGTTTTAAAACAGTCCATACAAAGTTGAGGTTGATCAGGGCAATCTGGGCAAAAAGTTGTGGTCTTTTCAATATTTGCTCGTGCCTCTGATCGGTCCGTATGGGGTCTTTTATTTTTATAGCATATTTTGCAAGCCCGTCTAATGCTTTTCATAGAATTTTTTCGGATGGGAATATTTCTTGATATTTTTTCTGAAGCTTATCGGAAAGCTGACGTATTTTTCCAAGTTGATTTTCAGGGACAGTAGACATATTATCAACAAAATAAAAGTTTCTAAGTAGTAATACAAATCTGTTTCGCGACATTATAGTACGAGGTAAAGGAAAATTATATAATGGACTTTTCTACCAATAATTAGATAGGTTCAATCTCCGTTGATAGTTAATCCTTCTAATTCATAATTATTGGAATGCAACGACGCTTCAAACGCGAGAGAGGGATTTTCCTCACCATCCTTTGTTTTATTTTTTCAGTCATACGTTACCGTCACGACCGAGTCAGTTGTAGCTCGTAATAACATTTGTATTATGTTATTGCAAATAAACCAATGTTCTAGATTTTTCCTTCTCTGTGGATTAGCTATATTTTTTCCTACGATAATTTAAAGCGTAACATCGTTAAGGGGGTATACAGTCTTGCTTAAAATGATTAACGACTGGACCAAACGGTTAAGAGATATTCGCCTAAACGGGCTGAACAGTATAAACCTGGGACTACTCGCAACCGATGCTAATATCGCGAGACCTCGTCGGGTTCGTAACCTATCTCGGAACTCGCTTGTTCCCTTGCTCCGCGCTTCGTCCTGCGTGTCTATCGTGTTTCTTTAATCACCTAATCGCGTGGAAGCGCAATGGCCCGGTGGATGCACGGTAATTGCCTGCAATGATAAATCATTTCCGTGGGAACGAGGGATCTCACCCTCTTGAACGGCGTTCGAACGTGATTCGAGGAATCTCGAAGCGTCCTGGATGAAAGCTAGCGGGTCATCGCGGAGGCGCTAGGGGCTGGCTGGCTGGCTGGAGGGCGCATTCAAAATCGCAAAGTGCACTGGTGCACGGTGCATTCGGAAGGGGTGGCGCGGACGCCGGGGTGAGAGGCGAGCGGAGAGGGAGAGAGAGGAGGAGGAGGAGGAGGAGGAGGAGAGGATGGCGCGAGCGGAAGATGGAAGTTTCGAAGGTGCAGGAAGGTGGTCGTAGGGGTGAGCTCGCAGACTGGTAGGTGAGCGTCGAGTCGAGTCGAGGGAAGAAAAATGATCCATTAATCTGAAACCCAAAGNGGCGGCGGCGTTGGCGGCGGCAGCGTCGACACGGCCGGCTGTGCAGTGGTGGTTTCGACGCTCACGCGCACACCCACCGTAGTATTCGTCCTCACCCCTTCCTTCGCCCCTTCCTTCGCCCAACCTCACCCCGTCTTCTTTTCGATCCCTTAGACCAGTGATCGTCAACCTTTTCGTCCATCCGAACACCAATATTCCCCTACAACCCGCCCGCTCCCATCTTTCCCAATTATTACAAATTACTCCAAAGAGTATTCGCCTGGTAGGAAGCTCGAGAATGCCAACCCTTTAGTAGCTTTGTTATATTTAACAAACTTCCAAAGCTCGTTATATCCCAAAAATCTGTAATCCTCTTTTTACTTAGAAATTCCAATGAGACATCTTCTGATAAGCCTTTTTATCGAGTATTGCGCGGTTAAATCATAAGACACAAAATAGAGATACTTGTAAAAATTACTATCGCTAATAATTTTGCTTTATCCTATTTTACCTACAATTCGTATTATAATAAGAAGAGAGATAGTATTCATCGGTGAAATGGCTTTCTACCGCGCAAGTTCGATTAAGAAAACATTTCTGTTTCGATATTTCAAAATTGAAAATTTCTCGAAGTATAACGCGATTGAAGCTTAGCATTCTAGGAACGAACACGTGTGCGTGTGCTCCTACACGTGTAGGAGAATAAACGTTCTTAACGGCGATCAGCGCGCGATGAGAGTGGAGTTCGACAATTGTGGCGAAAAGCGAGGATTCCAAAAGCTTTCTCGAAGCACTGAAAGCAAATTTCGAAAAAAGAAGAAGCAACTACGCGTATGGCAGCGTGATATTCCAGCCCGATTTCAAATGTCCGAATTAGAAAAATGACGACGTTGTATCGCAAATTTGAAAATTAATAAAAAATTTCATTCTGTCGCGTTTCCCGCGATTGACAAACTTGAGATCTATATAATCGACTTGCGTCGATTGTTTCATACCGATTGTCTAGGAAAAAGTAACACGCTTCATATCGAATAACAGCCTGGTTCAAGTACATATTATAGTATTTATAAACGACGAATTCTATTGAATCCTCTTAGAGAGGATAATCAAGCGAAATAAGGGAAGAATTATTAGCCGAAATTGTTCGATAAAATGTCACGGCCGGCGCGGAGATGGGAATAATGAAAAAATGACACGGAGTACCGCCATAAATTTCCAAATTTCGATTATATAACGCGACCGGAACGCAAAGAAATTATTAACCCTTCATAAATCGTTGGGAAATCAATCGAGTTAAACGATCACTTACGGTTTTAAGAGCGTTCCACTTTTTCACCGGCCGAGCATACACCTCTACGTCCCGAATCTCCGAGATCGGCATACCAAATTGAGCGGTTATAATCACGAGAATTATCTCGGAGCCTTCTCCTGCTCGGCGAGCGGGTATCACTTCCAAGAAACCAGACCCGGAGGAACGCATAAATCGAGGAAGCCGATGGAGCAACCAAGGCGGCCATTATCGTCGGACTGGGTCTAAAATTTAGCTAAGTCGGAGGCGAAGGGGAGTGCGAAGGGGAGTGCGAAGGGCTGGGAGGAAGCGGAAAGGATCGCGATCTATAACGTTCGCGCGTATCGACATCCGCATCGACAGATGCATCGACCTACTCCCACGTGGTGATGGACGATCACGGTCGTTCTAGTTGAAGAACACTGGCCCTGGCCACACATAGATCGCGCCGAGGCAACCTCGTTCTCGCGTGTAGCACACACGTACAAAAGGCAGACGATCTTAACTCGAACGTACGAGGGAATAAGAGGCAGTCTCACCGTCTCCGTGAAGTCGCGGGATGGAGATACGGGAGGAGGATGAGCGAGCTTGAGAAATGAGAAGCACGGTGGAAGAGGAACCAACGGATAAGAGATCGAAATCCAGCCGCGTTGAGGTGTTGGAACGAGAGACGACGCAGACGACGACGACGACGACGACGAGGAGAACGGCGGCCACATTTGAATCCCAAATTCGGCGAGACCACGACGACCGTGATTAAAGAGTTCGGCGTGGTTGTCGATTGGTAACTGTGCCCTGAAATCGGATGTCCCCCTGTTGGCTGGCTCGGCCAACCATGGCTTAGCTTCTTATTTGCCGCTGGGAACCAGCGCGTTAATCAGATCGCCTCCTTTTCTCTACCGCAGATAACTTTCCTTCCGTTTCCAGCCACCTCGCGCTAAACACTCTCGGTTTTTAACCCCTTGACACACAAATAAAACGCGCGTCCACGCCGCCGTAGAATATCGTTTAATTTGGCTCAACTGTGGACAGGAAGTATATAAGCTTAGAAACGGAACGTTTTATTTTCGAATTCACAATCGATTGCGAATTGCGATGCAGGCAAATTGAAAAGTAAGACACAAGCATTATAAATACCTATATTAAACCTGTGGAAGAAATTTTTTCTATATCCTTTTAAACACTTTCGACGAAGAGAGTTCTCCAAGTCTCGAAGATGGCAAAGTCTACAATGTCACATGAAATGAACGACGTCTCTCAGACGTCATTGTGTGACAAAGGGTTAACGCTACTCTGTCTCATTTTTTATCGAAATCGGTGACGAGGCAATTCTCCCACGGGTTAACCTTGTCTTCTCGTGATTCTTTTCATCCAGGTAATCAAGTTCGGGAATATTCATTGGAACAAGTGGATAAGATAAACGCGAGTTCTGTTCCTTTGTTTCAAATTGGGAATAAGAGAGTTAGAAATGGACTGGCACGATTCCTAATTACGTTGATCTCGGAATCAGTATCTACATTTCCTCGGTAACCTTACGTATTTACCGACTGACAGTGAACTTTTCGTTTTCTCTGAACTCGTGCCTCGAAGTAGACCTACAGAGTTACAGATGATCTAGGAAACTGGAGGAACTGCGGCATCGAGGAGCGCGATACGTTGGTAAAAATAGACATCGGTATCTAAAGGAAGGAAAGGCGTTTGAATAAAATTCTTGGCTCGGACGGAAAGAGAACGCAAGCGTGGAACGTATCGACCTTGGGGCTAAACGGAGGGAGAATTGTCAGGTGAAAGAGGATCGACTGCTCTCGGGACGCGTAAACCGAGAGGTCCGGCGGGCAACAACGGATTAAGAAGCACGAGGAGTGGCGACCGTCGAGAACCCGACTCTTCGATGGAATCACGGCCGATTAATAGAGCGTTCGCAGACGGAAACGCGAGGAGTGACGTTCAGCGAGACAGGAAGCCAAGGAAAAACGTCGAAACCGAAAGTTGGCTGATATCGAAAAGACGAAAAGTTTCCCTCTCATCGAGCTTTTTTCCTGGCTTCCGGATGTTCGACGAGGGTGCACGGGGCGGAGAACGCTTTTTCTCTCCGGCCATCCATCTCTCTCTCCCGCTCTCTGTCCTGCTCTCCTCTTCGTCAGCCATAAATGGCCGAGCTCGTAATTTAAAATAAAGGAAGCATAACCGTGCATCTTAAACTCGGTGTTGCGGTGGCCTGTTCGCGGCTGGAACGACGGAGACGAAGGGAGGAATCCCGAGGAACAGAGAGGATCGGCGAAGGAGAGGAGAGAGAAACGACTCGTTGAACTATTAGTGGCACGCCATTACCCCACGATGCATTCATAACAGCTACGCCACCGTTTTCTCCCTCTACCATCTCGCCGACTCGAGACTTCCTCGGACTCGCAAGAAGGAAGGGTGTAGCAAGTCGAACGGAGCTTTCTTCGGCTCACCGATCAGCGAGTACTCCGAGCTTTTCTTTCGAAAACCTAGCCGCGAGATTTCTCGCGATCGAAGACCCATGAACGATGACAACTTTGGAAAATTATTATCTCGATCCGAGGGATCGATTTCTTGTACGATCTCTTGGATCGTTTCCGAGGATTTCGTCCGCGAATCGAGAAAACGAAAGGCCTGGTTTCCTTATCGAAATTTTAGCGAGATAACGGGAATCGAAGATACGATATCGAGGCACGAGACACGGCGAGATACTCTCGCGTTTAACGACAAACAAAGTTAGTTTTCTCCGCAAGATCGTTAATTTACTCGACGCGAAACCAGCAGAAGAGAGAAATTCGCTGTTACGCGCTTTGATACCGGCGTTGACGAACTTTCCCAGTCGAAGTAAACGCTCGAGAGTACTGCGTTTTGCTCTCTGACAGCGACGAGAATTAAAGTTCCCGTTGCGATTAAAATTATTCGAATGATTTAATATCGGCGCGTCTAGGGCGTCCCACGCGAGGAAACGAAGTAAAAAGACGCATCGAAGAACATGGAGCTGCGGTTGAAGTTCCCAGCTGTACACGCGACACGAGGGACTTAATATTCAGACGGTTCAACTTGGTCCAGAAACGTTTGAAAGACACGCGTGTACGTAGCACGTCTCCGTTATGTGGAGCACGCTGTATACTAATTAAACTTCAATTACTTCATCTACTTCGGCCGACGTTGAACACATTCGAGTGATACGAAACGGACGTAGGATTGCCGTAAACGTTTGCCGGGAAAATGGAGACATGTGTCGCGAAAAGGCAGGTAGAGGAGAGAAAGGAAGGTAGAGCGGAGACGAAGAGTCGGAGCCGTAATCCCGGGTTATTTTTCAGTCGCCAGCTCAATCACGGTGAATTACGTATCGTTAGGCCTGGACTCGGTCTGCTTGGCGCAGCCGAAATGGTCGCGATGATAATAAAACGATGACCGTGCGAAAAGATGTCGGGAGTGCGGAAGATGGTCGGTGCCGGAGGAGAGAAACGGCGAGGAAAGAGAGAGAGTGGACGCCGGCTGGAGGCTGTTTAATTTTCAGACGGCGAGGCCGACCGGTATCAGGTGCGAATGGTGGCATTCTCACGACTGGATACGCTGGCAATTGATCTTTAATTTCGCCCGCTTGCTATGCAGCCCACGCGCGTTTCGTCCACGCGAGGCAACATCCGCGAACACGCGCAAACAGAAGCATCCTCGTAGTAGTCCAGATCGCCCGCAGTGAGTTGACCCTGGCTGAGTCGCAATTGATCTCAATTAGACTTCCCTCTCCTCTCCCTCTATCCATCCACCTCTTCTTCGTCATTCTCTCTCTCTCTCTCGGCAATTTCTTTTCTTTTCTTCTCTCGGTTCTTGCGCCGCGTCCTTCCTTCCCTCGAACCCGACCAGTCTCGTCCCTTCTATTCCGCCCCGCTACGTCCACCTCGTGCATCGTTATGCAATTGAACGAACGCCGCTGCGAAAGGGAGCTTACTCCCGGCACGTCCTGGCCCGTGCGATGCCTGCGTCGCGACGCCTCGTTTCGCCTCGTTTCGCTGCTCCCTTCGATCAACCTTCCTCCACCGCTCTTCAACCGCTCTACACCCGACTTTCCTCTTCTTCAACCTCTCTTCGCGATCTCTCTTTTTCCTTTCGAGGATCTGTTCGAATATTCCACAATCTCCTTCGAATATTCTACTTGCTTTTCGATACACGCGAACGTTGTTATACGTTGCATTACGAGTGATAAATCATAGTACGTAGAAGAAGGTGTCCAGTTTCAGTTTTTGAGAAACGATTCGGGTTGAAGAAGAGATATTTCGTTACAACGAAGGAATTACAACCTCGGGGTATTGACCTCTTCGACAGTTATGGCTACAGTCAATTCACGGTGGATTCTTATGCACGATGTCTCGATGTTTGCGTCGTGTATCTTCATTTGCGTACCGTGTTAGACCTGAAACTGATTGACGCGATAATCGCACAGATCGTATTCTACACCGTAGTAAATTCAATCCTCCATTTACTATTGTAATGGTTACGCGTTTGTAACGTCTCGTGGAACGGACGCCACCGTGAAATAGACTTTTAATAACGAACGATTCGATCCTATCAGATCCATAGCTCGAGGAGCGAAAGCTTCGCAAAACCTTGGCCTACAAAATCACGGAGTACGAGTAATTGTTTAAAGCCACGTCGATTACGAAATATTCCATCAAAAACAAATACATAAATATAGTTACAAAGGAACATAGCAACTAGGACAAATTCTCCTGCATTAAAAATAGCTGTGATATGAGAAGAGAAATGGAGAAATCTATGAATGGAAGGATGGATTATTTCGGTGAAATATTTGCGCGGATAAGACGACTGGATCGAAACGAGAGGCTGGAGGATCGAAAGGAACAGACACGGAACGAACTAAACGAGCACTCTCGGATAACATTTTTCGAACGACTGGCGGAAACCGAGTGGAACTCGTTGCCGTATAATGGATATTACACTGACGACTATAAAAATTAAATCGGCAAACTTTTGGCCCTATAGTGTCGGCCATCCAATGGCGGACAGTGGAAGGATAGGCAAACGAACGATAAACCTTTATTACTTCGACAAACCACTCGACCATCGGACATTTCCATGCGGACATCGCGACTCTGAAACTTAGGTTTATACCGAGAAATTATCCTGATCGATTGATTATTGATGTTACGAGCGGTCCTTCGCCGCTCGAACCTTCGCTCGCTTCAACTTTCCGCGTATCACCGACCTTCCACCAAGATTTAATAAAACCAGGGAGCCGTCTCTCCTTTCGCGAATTCGCGACGCGTTTTTAACTGCGGGAAATTTAATTTACAATCGACCCGAGTTCGCTCGAAATTTAATAAGAAGCCAAGACGAAACGTTTGTCTTAAATGTCGCGAGTTTTATAGCCGCAAGATCAATTGTCCGTGGGGATAAGAAGCGTATTGTGATTTGCCAGAAATAGTTCGGCGTTACTTCTAGTTCGTTGACAAGATACAGCCAATAAACGGTGGAACAGTTATCCTCGTAAAACGAAGCTCGAACTGTCATTTCCGATGCGACCGTAAATTCAGTCTTACCGGTTTAATCGCGTTACAGTTTTCCGTTGTAAAAACCAACTGTAAACCGATTGATCCCGTATCTTTGACACGTCCCGCGTGCAAAACCTTCCGATGACAGTTTCGATAATACAACGCGTCTGATCATTGTACGAGTCTTGCGTAGATATTGCGCAAAGAACCTTTGGCGTCAGAGACTGTTGCGTCAAACATTTTCAAGTCCGACCTATCCACGATTATTTCAATTTCTTCGTTGACGTAAACGAGATTTTCAGAATTCGAATTATTATTAATAGCGAAGGATATCGCGATAAGGATGACATAATATTTATCTTCGCGAAGATTTTCTTATCTTAGACGCAATAGGAAACAAAGCGTAAGCGAATCGAAGAAAGAAGTCTAACGGTATCGAATATTTATCGATGCGATATTACCCTTAAGATTGTCACTCTCCTAACGTTCTCGTAAGCCTAAAATCGCGAATTACGATGGTAACGAGGTTTCCCTTCGCAAATAGGGAAATGGGGAAATAAAATGGGCGAGTGGCCTGGGTGAAGAAACGGTGAGAAGAGGAGAATTTTCTGCGGGTGTTTCAGGGGTAAATTCCAGGAGATTCGCGGTGTTGATTATGACAGCGAGGGTGGAAGGGAGGTACTTGAGAAGAGTTGGCGCGAAAGGGTGTAAAGGAGGATAGGTGTGGAGAAGAGGGGGCGAAGGAGTAAACGAGCGGAATTGAATGAGGTTGAGGAAAGCGAGGTAATGCTAGTCCTAACCCTACCTTCTACTACCCACCTGTTGAATTACGTGCAGCCAGCCCTGAGCTGACCATCCTGGTTTACCTGCCTGCAATCCGATCCTAAATCATCCTTTGCTCCGCCGCAAATCGCGTTGGAATAATTTAATCCGAAGAACTCTGCTAACGATGCGCCATTAAAATGTCCGCGTCTCGATCACCTCTCTGTTAAACACCGATTTAACTTTGCGTAGCTGCTCGAGCAACCAGACCGCTCGCCAGTTCGTAAAAGTTTCTCGCGAAAATTTCTATATACATTCCTTTTCTTTCTTCGTTTTTTTCCTTCTCTTTTGCTAGCCTTTGTTTCTTAGTCGCAGCCGAGCGAGTTATAGCAGAACCGACGGTGCTAAAAGCGACCAGACCTCGGTAATAAAATTAAAACGTTACGATGGATGTGGATCGCTTGTTTCGTTTTCTCGGAAGAAACTTTTGCGTGGCTTCAATTTGGAAAACAACGCGTGTTCGTTTTGATCCTTTAACGAAAAGTTTCATTCCCGGAATATCGGACTAATTCGCGAATAACAAAAGGAGACGCTTTTACTCGCGAGTGTATTTGAGATACAAATCCGGGATTAGGTAGGAGTTACGGAAGATCGTTTAACTCGGTCGTAAAAGTAGGAAACGAAATAGAAGCAGATTTCGTCTAGCCAAGGTCTACCTGATAAGAATCTAACGACCCCGAAACAAAGTATCTCTTAACTACACCATCAACGTTAAAACTGCGTGCATTAACACCGACATATTAAATCATCCTTGCTAAACCTTCCTTTAATACCGCTTGAACCGCTAATAAAATACGAGGTAAAAGGAGGGGAAATCCGCAGCCACAAGGCCCACCATTAACGACCTCGACTGCGGGTCTAATCGACGGTAGCAGCTAGTTATATACCATAAATCGCAAGCGGCTCGTGGCCACGTCTTTCGTCCGCCATTCCTCTTCCTTTTTTTTCATAGGCATCGAAAACCGAAGCGGTTCGAGCTCGTTCGCGGCAAGTGAAGCATGGACCTCGGAGTTTTCCCTTGGAAAGAGGGTGAAACGGGCTGATTAAGGGTGCGGGAAAAATGAAATTCTTGAAAAATTATCCCTTCCCCCATGGGCGAGCCGAGTGAACGAGACAGCGCGAAACAATTCGATGAAGCGAACCCTGATTAATCGGTTTTCGGCTGGCCGGGAAATTAACGTGCTCTACGGGCTTCTTGGTCCTGTTCTTGCGGTCATTACCGACGCTGCCGGGATTTTTAAGAGGATAATGCCGGAAGGTGAAGGGTAAAACGAGAGGCAAAAGCTCCGTGGCGCGAGCTACGCGAAGTGTTCATAACAAGATCATTATTCAAACTTTACAGCTGTTAAGAGGGGCGCAAATTCAAACAAGCGATCATCCCCGCAGAGTAATTTTAACCGTTCGCGTTTTCCACCCTGATTTATGTTATTTGCGTGAATACGTGGATTTTTTCCGTCCCTCGCGAGTTCGCTCTCGGAGACGGGACGGCAAGATCCGCGCGGATCGATCCGAAATCGTCGAGGATCGTGCTTCGCTTTTAAAGAGCGCGTGTCGTTGGGACGAGATCCGCGGAGGAACTTATCGAGTCGCAGCGTTCAAGAATATTATCAGGAACAACAGAGAAATAAGACGCTCTTAACCTATTTAACGACATTCATCAACCGAGAGCATTTGCAGAGCTAATAATAACGTTCCTCCGAACGCAGACGACAACTTTGTACGAAATTTTAATGTACCTGATATTCCTCGTGTCTTCCGCGCGGACGTTCTTTTCTCAGTTTTCCAGAAAATTGTCTAATTTCAATTTCTGTGCGACAGCGATCGTGTACGATCGCTGAGAATGAAATGGAACTGTTTTATCTGGTACGTACGGTAATACCGGTGCTTAGAGAAGTAATTTAAAATCTGAATATGATCTAACGAACGAAACGAATAGATTCGTCGATGAAAAACGATGACGTTACGCCTCGAAATAAGTAACTAGTATTGCAAAATACATAAATGATAAATACTGTAAAAGTGCGCGGAAAATTTATTTTTCCGCGTTCATATTAATTTTCTTTTCAAACCAGCTACATTGGTCTTCAGAAACGAATCATTTCGACCGCTTTGGTAGCTTTTCCTTTTCGTATTAAAATTCACGCACCTTGATAATAAACGAGTACGGCGATAAAAGTACGAATTTAAATATTTCGTAATTTCTCCGGGGGAAAATAGTAATAATTTCCTGCGTGCAAGTTTTAGCGGAAACAAATACCAGTTTGACGTCGTATTCCAAATATTTCTCACCGTCTCGTTATTATCGACTGAACTATACTCGACACAATTCCACGTAAACCTATTATCACCTTCATAGTCCCCACCTACATAATCATACAGCCATAACATCTAGCCAACGTTTCAGAGATTGATTTAGCATCTAGCAGCAACCAGAAATGATTATAGAAACACGCGTTTCGTACGCTCTTGTTCCAGAGTAACAACAAGTTTTGTATTTTATCATTGGTCGTGCAATTAGTATAACGGAAGAAGCACGAGTCTAATGCCTGTTATTTCGATCTTTTAAAACGACTCTTTTCGGTAAACAGAATAACACAGAAACACCGACTACGATATACGCAAGTATGAAACAAAGAGCTAAGCTGATAATCCACTGACGCAAACTATGACACACGATGCAAATCGTGTCTCGAGACAAAAGATCCAAACTTTAAAAGAATACAAAGAGCAGATCGATTTCTTCGACTCTCTTATCCCGTGACCCTCGTTTGACATTTCCAAACTCGTCACACGATATACATAGCAACTATGGCAACGCGAGAAATCGAGTTATCAAGAAAACGTGTAACTTCAATTTTCGATTCGACCACGAGACATTAAAATCTGAGAGGAATATGGTTGTTTTCGTCCTTACGCAGATTGCGAGACTGGCGCAGCTATTTCCTAACGTTAAACCGACAGGTGGAAAACTGTCGGATGAGAAAACAAGGAGTTGATGAATTTACGGACAGCAGCTGCAGCACGTTTCTCGCGACGCAGCGCAGTTGCAAGCTGCAAGTGCACCGCCGACGAATTCGCTCTCTTCTACTTGGCGCCCTGCGATTAATTTAATAAACACGGATTAACGGGAAGGATTCGTCTTCGTCGTGGAGGGAATGTATCGGAGCTTGCGGCGGTTTGACCGATTCGACGCGTTTCAGTCGATTATCGACGCCACTCCGGAAGAGCTCTGCAGTAATTAAGCCCGATTAAATTTCCTACGCGCCTTGTGTCCGTAGTAATTGCGACCCATTCTGCATTCGCAACGAACCAAATGAAATTCATTAGTCGACGATATCCAGTCGGCCTGCCAGTTGAATCGCGTCCTTCCTTCTCTCTCGCCGGCTCTCTATAATATGCACGGCCGATCGCTATGTCGAAACGGTAGCCTGGAAAAACATTCGAGCACAAAGCCCTGGAACAGACTTGCGCGAATAATAAGCGTTCGTCGAAAATTCCTTTCCCCGGCTGGAGCCCGTCTCTCGATATACCTCGTCCAGAGAAAATCATCCTCTATCCAGGCGTAGCTCGGCACGTGGCGAGAAAAACTCGTTGAATCGCGGTGGTTAGAACGACCACTCTTCGTCGGTGATCGCATTGTGACGCGGCTGACAAAAGCGTGCCTCGAATCGGAGAAATTACCAGGGAGATTCCGGTTTGAATCCCCGGAAACTGTGGTTAGCTCGCGGAGCGAAATGAGATCGGGCTCGGCCACAACGAGGAAACTTCGCTCCGCCGTCGCTTCAAAGGTTTAATTCCCCGTGAAAGGGGAAAAACGGACATCTCGGTGGGAAGAACCCTTTGATTCGCGAAAGACACTCGCCAAGTGCAAACTTCTAATTGACTCGCGAGAAAATTCCAGGGACGATTTTCGAATCCGTGACTGATGGTAACGCGGAACGGAAGATTTGGGCTGTCGAATTGACGGAAGGAGGGAACTCGGATATCGGGATTCCAGCCACGTAGAGCCGCGTAGAACGCACGAGCAAACGCGCTTCCGTGAACAAAACAACCGAACGAAGCGTATGAAGAGAACGCGTCGGCAGAGGAATTCAGGAAGCAGCAACAAGTGTGACATCCCTTACCATCGCTACCTTTTACCTTCCCCGGACACCTAGCCACCCTTCCCAAGGGGCGAGAGAGCCTCTCCTCCTCTCCTCTCCGACCCGCGGTCCCGGTGCAAGACAAATAACGCCATGTGTTCCTCTAACCGTGTTACAAAGAACCGAATAAACCACTCTACTTTCTCCTCCTAGTAACGCGCTTCTCCATTTTCTTTTCTCTTTTTTCCACTCCTACCTTTCCCGCTGTTTCAACGCCGCTTTCCTCCGGAAAATTCGCTTCTCTCGCGTGAAAAAAACCACGAAGAGAAACTCTGTCGCGAGTTCGTCCTAGGAACCGCGAGTTCGAATTTCGAATGGACGTCGACGCACGTTATAATTGTTATGAATTTCCATTCTACGGGTGTACACGGGATACAGAATTTTCTGGCCGGTTACAACCTACTCAATCAACGAAGGGCATAAAATCCATCAAATACGTAGCAATTACCGCTCGCGCGCGCCTACGCTCCGCGATACGTATTATTGTGATTCTGTGCCGGCTACCAGTCCGCTCATACTTCATTATCATTACAAGTACAACATCAATCGATCTCTACCGAATATGTAATATATTCCTGAAATTTGCTCTAATTACTTTCCATTTAAATGTCCCGTCTGGCTCGAAAAATATTGCCACGACCGATGAAACGATATGAAATATCGCGGCACGCATAACTTCCTGGCGTTGTGAAATCGTCGCACGGTCTTTGAATACAATCCACCGACTCTCCACCCTCTCTCTCTATCTCTCCTCCTCTCTGGTTTACGCGTGTTCCATTCGACAAGCCGTTTTGCCATGCAGCAAGATATTTATTTAAAAAAGGAATGTCCCGCGAATTAAAGGTATCCCATGGAATCGGTAACTTTGACGGCGGATTTTCGGACGGAATTAAAATTTCCCGACGCATCGCGATAAAACGAGGAAATCGATTGTTACGAATCCGTTGGTACCTAGAATTCGTATTAATTTCGCGTAGTTCATTTCGCGTTTGAACTCGGACGTTTATTCCTCGAGCATATTCTTCTTCTTTCTTTTTTTCCAGTTTGTAAAGGCTCCGTTAAGTACACGGGATAATAAAGTTTTGATTATGCAACGTCTTCGTAAGAGATATTCGTCGCTGTACCTTACTTTATTACGATTCATGTATGTAACTGTTCGTCATGCTGTTATTGAACTATGAAATATGATGTTCCTTGAATTCGGAATTTCAAGGAACCAATTTTAAATATTTATGAAACTGAAATATGCCTCTATCCCCTCGGCATTCTTCACTTGACTATTCTTCGGCTATTCTTCGAGTTGGCACGGCGGATTTCATTTTCGTTTTCCCTTGATTAGAAACAATGCCCACTATTGGCCAAAAGAGTGACGAAGATGATCGACGGTAATGTTAACTTTAAGAAACAGAAAGCTACAATCGATGATCTTCGTCACCATTTCTACCAATAATGGACATTGTTTATAACAAAGAGCAAATGAAAATGAAACCCACCGTGCCAACTGGGCGCAAACGCAAAATTTGTTAACCCCGCTAGCCGGAACTTGACGGAGACGATGTAAGACACGAAAGACGTCTGGTGAAACGATAAAACCATTGGACCCGATAATCCCCTAATTGCACAGATCATTAGCCAACTAGTCGGCGCAGTGTCCACTGTTAGGCGCAGCTATAATTAGCTCGTTAAAAATATCCCGGGTGCTGTTAGACGTCGGGAAGTGGGTGGAAGGATAGGAATTGGACTCTGGCGACACACGGAAGAGATCGGCGATAGAAGGTGGAAACGACGTCGTCGCGAGGGTTGAAAGCTCGGCAGCGGGTAAGGGGCGAGAGCCGTAGCGAGGGGTTGGCGAGGGGTGGAAAAAGGTTGCGAGGACACCAGTTGCTAGGCAGCGCCTCTCAATCAGCGCTTCGACTCACGTTCCAAGCCCGTGTATATCTCGGTGATCCATAATGCATCGTTCTTTGCCAGGCTGAATCCACCCGGAATTCCTCCCGTCGCTGACTGTTGCCGCTTTGCTTATCGCTGACTCTGAAAGGGTATGCTTCGATCATCCAGAGATTCCCGCCAGCGAAAAACCTCCTTGGCCTACGAAACCGTGACAGACGTTCCACGCTCGTGTTAACCGTGTTCTGTCTCGCGAAGGAAACGGCTAGTTTGCACGCTAGCGAGAATACCACAGACCAATGCTACACCTTTTCCCAGGCCAGTTGCTATAACGCTGCACCTGCGTCATCGAAGATCGCCCGGCCACGCGCGTTCTCGTTCATTGGAATGCGGAATAGTAGCAGCGAAAGGGAATTTTAAAAGTCGTCGATCGATTTGCGAAGTGGTCGAATTAATTTATATTCTTTCGTTTCTGACACAGTGCTGATGGTTGAAAGAGAATTTTTACGATACCAGGTCCATTCGCAGGGTAACAGGGTTTGTTTCGCGATGATGGAAATACGAGAAATAAATTAACTTTCTACAAAGCTGGTGTTCGTTAGAAACTTTTAAGGGAAATTAATTTTCTTTTGGTAATGTGTTAGGTTTTTTGTAAGGTCAGCGAGTTATCGTTTAAAAGAAGAGAAAGAATCTGAAAACCTGAGATATTTGCGAGCGAATGTATGAAGGAGATTAAAACTTTTCTAACTATTCTTTTTCGAGACTTTTTGAGGGAAAATTTCGATACGAAGAGCAACGAAACGTTGAAGTTTTCGCGAGATGGACAAATTCGTTCGAGTTATCGTTTAGAAGAAAAAAGGACTCTAAAAATTCGAGATTCTACCGAATAAAAGAATAAAACGGGTTAAAATTTTAGTTACGGATATCTCTGTCAACTATTACGGTAATGACGTTACGAAAATTTGCCAGTTTTATTTATTATAACGAGGTGTATGTATTCCATTTGGAGAATTTTTTAAAATACCGTTCCACGTGTCGCATACTAAGCCGTTTTTATTAAATTACGAATGCACAGACGCTCGTCTCTTGAATTCTGATTTTCTGTTGACAGATATAATAGCATTTCGTTTCATTTCTTCAACATTTTTCACGTCCTGGAAATGTACCGACGTTTCTACACGTGCTATCCTTGTCAAAAACGAAAGGAGTATAAGATTAAAATTTGTAATTCGTCGAATGGACATAATAACGCGTCTACGCTATTTTATTGAAATTTATCTCGTTTCCCGTCGCATCGCGATTATTAATCTTTCGTTGAATTATGCAGCGTGCGGGACAAATATATCCCAAACTACGCGACACGACCTTCTGAAAATTAACCGACACACACGTTTGAAATCGGATAATTCGAAGGAACTTGAACATTGCAGACGTAAATTATCCTCTAACTCCTCGAGCAGCGAGAAAACCAAGACGGTTAAAGTGGCGATACAAAGCAGAAAAACCGCACTTATAAATAATAAAAAAAAGAGTTGCAAACACACCGTCATTTTTCTCATCGGGAAATGAATAACGCTTTACGAGTCAGCCATTTTTCTTCGTCGCCTCTTCGAATCCAAACATCCTCCGCGTGATGTTTAATAGATTTCACCGAGTCTATCGTGCACTGGCCGCAACGTCGAGGCATTAAAACCTTAACCCGTTTCGCCAGGCTCATATCCCTCCATTTTTCCTCGGCCGATTTTCCGGCCGCGTGACACGGAAGAGGGAGCACGGGAAAAAAATGTAAGGCAGTAAAAAGGAAGTCAGAAGGAGGAGCAGAAACGAGCATCGGTCTAGCAATCCCCTCAGGGAATACTATTAATTAAGACGTTCCCTGTTTTCTTCGTCCCTCGGTCCGGGGAAATAACGGTGTTCCAGCGGAAAACCTGAGATCGCGAAGCTTTGCCACCGACTCTCGATCTGTCGATCAATCGTGGCGATCGCTGACGCGAAGATCCGGCACGTTAAATATTCCATTCGGCCGGGCGTATCTGACGTTCCGACCGAGGAAGAAAACCGGCTGTTCCCGTATTCTCCGCCGACAATAAAGCCTCGCAATAAAGGGAAGAATCGCTGAAAAAGGGAAAAGGCCGCACGGCGCCAGCAACCCTTTATCGATACGGCGAGTCCGGCTGAAGAAAAAGGGATGATCTTCGGCGGCGTAAGCACATTTGTAGGCCGATTGTTTGGTCACGAATGCCGCGAGCATTAGGCTCAAAGAAACGGCGAAAACCGGGAAGAGGGAGAGGAAAGAGAGGGGAGAGAGAAGAAAGGGAGAGGAGGAAAAGAAAGCGGGACACGAGGGAAGGAAGAGAAGCGTTCCTCGGGGTACATTAATTGCACGGGGACTACCCTCGATGGGCAGCGGCCCACTCGAAATGCAAAGCAGCTCCACTTTAGCATGGTCAATGACCACCGCCAATAGACTCCGGCATAACGAAGCATTCTTAATTGTAATGCCGTTGGCTTCAACCTCGCTGACCATTTTTAATCCACTTAAGCCCGCTCTGCCATGGAAAATTCGTCTACCCGAAGACTCGATCCCTGGATCCTAAAAAGGCTGGAAAACTCGGGAAACGTAATTTTTCGAAGTAACCGGTTTCGCTTGCCCGCGATATCGTTAGATAATAATTCGGAATATACGGGGCAATTAACCCTTTGCACTCGAGAGGGGACTGTCAGTCACTATAAAATTTTGAAGACACAAATTAATTAATATATGAAATTTAAGATAATACAACAATACGCGAAACATAGAAGTCAAATAATTTTACGTGATAATTATTATCCGAATCGTTATTTACAACTGAGAAAAGTAACGTCAGTTTTATAGCAGAAAATCTGTAAGTTTCTACACTTCTGTAGCTAAAAAAATCGTCGAGTGCAAAGGGTTAAAATTACATCTCGAAATCACTAATAAATCTTATTTGTACTTTTCTTTGTTCCATGTATTTCTACTTTTCTTTTGTTCGGTAAAATCGTGTCCTATTCTAACTGAGAATCTTCTTGGACGATCGTTCGATCGTCGTTCGGGTTGGATCCGCTTCGAGGAAGCGCGGAGTCGAATTTCTTTCGAATTTAAAGCAGAATCGTAGCTCGAGACAGATCTTCTGCAAAGAAACGCCGTGATCTTGGCTCGGTAGAAGCTTCTGCTATTTTGATGCAAAATTTTCCCTGACCCAACGTGCGACAGCCATTCGGTCCTAGTTCCAGACGTATCATCTCCAAAGAAGCATCGTAATCTTTGCACACTGGATTTTTTCTGCTTTACAGCAGAATTTACCCTGATTTATTTCTCGACGATCGTTTTATCGTAGTCAGAGACTAAGTAGCATTCATAAAACATCGCGATCTTTGCCATACAAAGTCGCGTCCCATTTCAACCCTTTGCGACTTTCAATCAATGTTTCTTAAAATTTGGAAAGCGATATTAACCTATATATTAAATTTAAGACAGCGCAATAGGGTACGATGCATTGGAATTAAATAATTCTGCGCGATAATCATTACATGATTTTCTATTTAATCTTCTAAAAGGTATCCTAAGTTCTGTGGTAAAAAATCTTTAAATTTCTATTCTTCTGCTGGGAAAAAATCGTCCAGAGCAAAGGGTTAACGTGGAATTTTTCCTGATCCATCGTTCGACAATCGCTAGATCGCTTTTCTTCAGGCCTAATCTGCAATCGAAGAATCTATTTTCTCGTTTTAAAGAAATCGGTGTTGCAATCTTGGACGAATAACGTAGAAATTTCGCGTGTTATCAGGAAAAATAGCAGGAATAATCGTGGGTGAATGAAATGTTTGACTGATTTAACGGAAAATATAGTTGGATCCATGGATGATCGGTGAGGCGTCCGCGAGTTAGCGCGCGACCGCGCGTGATCGAAAGTTTGCATGAAAATAAGCTGTCGCGAAACGCGCCTTAATTTGACCTGCACTGTGCACGCGCTCCATTGATTAATCGTGACTCGAAAGCAAGGACCGACAAATGAGCATCGGGTTCACATAAAGACTGGCGGACGTTGATGCGGAGGCTGGTACAATAAAGCAGCGCAGAGCCGCGGACAACGAAAGACGTCGGACAAAAGGACAAGCAAAACCGAAACTATACACGTGAGAAAATTATGCGGGAAGTCGGTCTAGCGGGGGGTGATAAAAATAAGTTCTTTCCGAAGGTTCACGTGCAGGCATATCGTTATCTTCTTGCACCGCGCCACGCTGCGCGCTAACAATTTTTTGCCCGATTTTCGCTAATTTTACACCGACGAAATTTATAGGAAAGCACGGCGAGTCCCCGTGGCTGGAAGAGAGAATAAAAATCACGCGGAAGGCGTGAAATTGAAATTGACGTGGGTTAATTTCTGTAAAATCGCGTTACACGCAAAAAAGCTTGACTGTTGCTGTATTTTCCTTGTTACATCGGCCCGTGTTATTTTTAACCATAGTTTACACGTGCGCCGGGCTTTTCCACGGTGCTTTCGCCGTGAATTGTTTGGAATAAACACGGATATTAAGCGAAACCATGAACTAGGTTAAAGAGATTAAATATCGCATCGGTTGTCCCTGAAATTTTCACCGTGAAGAGAAAATTTTTAGCACCGTGAGGTAAGAATAGCAAAGAACTTCCAAGCGCGAGTTATTTTTTGTAAAATTGCGATACAGGTGAAATTTTTGTTACATACCTTCAGCGGTACTAATTTTTCGATGTTAATCTGTCCGTAAATTATTTGGCAATTGAAGAAAAGAGACGAAAAATTGCAAAGATTTTGCTAGAAAACAAAAGAAGAGAGATAGATAAGTATGTTACTTTAGACTCGATCACTAGTAGCAAACGAAAAATTGAGAAAATAGTTTTTAGAAAGATAGCTCGATAAGCGGTGGAAAAAACAATTGTTCGTATCTTTCGAAATAGTTACGATAATCTATCGGTGAATCTGATCGATTACCAAAGATTAATCTGAGTAGCCCTCGATTTTACATATCGTGCACTACAACCTTATCGAATCTCACTCGGCTCGACGATTTTACTCGAATTATAGAGAGACAATATAATTCACGTTATATTCGTCGAAGTTAATCGGAACGTCCCGATATTCGATTCGCTCTAATTATGCGAATATTTTACCAAATAAAACACCCCAGAAGCAGAAAAATTCTGATTTCGTTCGAACTCCATTCTCTAAATCTTTCTCTCGAATTTTCCCGTCAAAAAGGTTCACTTCCGGAGAGTTTACAACGATTTCATTCAAACGAAATTTTATTTCAACGACTAAAACCTGTAAAAAGTTTCGAACATGCCGGTATTAAAAGCGAGAGAAAAATATCGAAACTTTATTCGTGCGGTTCGATTATCCGCGGCATCTTTGAACGCAAAACTACTTAATAACCTTAACCATAGCCCATTATAGAGATATCGTATTAAAATCGCGTTGGACGGGAAGATCGCGCTCGTAATTTCCACGATGAAATGTAACGCCGCGCCAAAGTGTGCCCGTAAACAAATTCTCGTGTCACTAATTATTCATCAGATAAACAGAAAATGACCCGTCATTGGGCATCCTTTATTCTTCGCTCTGCGCTCCGGTGAAATCAGACGGAAAAATCCCAAGCGATAGTTATCAAGATAACACGTCCAGCTATCCCACCGTTGTATGCACGCCATTGATATCTCCGCGCATTTTCTCTAGATATATCTATCGACGTACACCGAGGACGAACTTCGATGCAGAGACGAGCCTCGGGAACCGATCGTAGATCCTGATCATCATCCACCGCGATCCTAGATCCTCCGCTGACAACCTAATTAACACCTCTTTCTTTGCCATTCTTCCAGAAGAAACACACAACGATTCGCAAAGCAGAGAGACCAACGTTCGTTCGATACTCGTCTTCTCTTTTTTCCCGGAATTAATCGACTCGAGAAATGAGAGCAGGGGCGCCGAAAGTCTGTCCAGCGAACCGAGTTCTTTTTTTCCCGGTGCAACCTCGATCAAAGATACACCGGACGATCGATACGACCTAATCTTCCGACGGCAGATAAGGTCGACTAAATTTAATATGGGAACACGATAAAGACTGCACGGCTTCGCGACAATCGTGCGCATTATTCGAGCACCGTGGCCGTTGCGAGGAAGAAGAGGCATTCCGTACGAGGCGGTGCCAACGTCGATACAGGTCCGCGTCGCGACGATTAATCCACCTCTTTTTCCCGCGGAATTATCCGTTCACGAGTCTCGACGCCGGCCGACCGATATTATTAATGCAGAGGCCTGCGTCACCGCTCCTCTCCGCGATACACCTCTGCCATAAGTGTACAGACTTTCGACTAATTACCGCATTAACAATGCATAGGCGAGGGCAGCGTAATGGGGTACAAATTACCGGGCAGTAAACGCTGTCCGGGGAAATCAGGAGTCCTAATCGACCGATTTCCCGATCTAAACCGTTAACCGGCCATCTCGATGGCCGTTTAATGGCGCTGGCCGACAGAGGTCGCGATTTGCGCGCCATCTTCGATCCCGGCCTCGTTCGAACGACGCAAAGTATCGCGTTCGTGTCTGAAACCATCGAGACACAAGTGAAATAAACGGTGTTACGAATTTCATAGCGGGTTACAGGGTGAAAAGGTGTCTGGTGATGATCGGAAGCGGGAAATTTCGTGTTTTCGAACCGGTCCGAAGCGTATCGCGACGAGTTGGAACGATTTCCAGAGCGAAGGTCTTTTTATCGGATACTTATTTTTTCGAGTACCCGAGTATCGGTAGAGATAAGGCGGAATTACGTCGGCTGGAGCGAAATAAAATGTGCCAGATTAATAGTCATCGGATTATCAGGGAAACCGCGTTTTTCGAGGATCGTTCGGCTCGCGTGCCCGTGTGCCGCAGCGGCCGCGATAAATGCCCGACCATCGCGATTGGTCGATGGGAAATCAAAAATTCCTCCTCTCTCTCTCTTTCTCTCTGCCTCTTTTCCCCCGTCCCGTTTCGCGCGCACGCATACGTTCCCCGTGTCATTCTTCTCTTTTTCCGCTCTCTTTTTTTTTCATTTTGAATCCCCGTAACTCGCGCGTATTTCGCGATTATTACGGCCGATGCAATTTTACGATTTGTATACTTCCATACGTATTCGCACGGGTCATTTTCGTGTTCCGTTCGCCACCGTGGCCATCGTATTTGCATATAAACGAACTATTACCTATGAATTGGGGCTATTCGCGACCCCCGGTCGGCTGGTAAATTTTAATGAGAAAATGCCACCCACTCTCTCCGGGCGTTAATACAATTAGACGCTGCTTCTTCTTTCCGAACGGTGTTCGGGTTAAAAATAAATCTAATTAAACGGCGAATTAACGGATCCAGCCGCGAGCCAGCTCTCTCGTTCTCTCTTTCCACGGCGAAGCGAGAGTGTACGGTCTCGGTGCCGGCCTCGAAATCGATTCGCTTCAATGATATAATGTCGTCCCGTATTTTCGCTAGGCTAAAATCCAGCGGACAGAGAGAGAACTATTTAACATGCATTGAACCGGTGATTATTTCACGCTGCCGGTGTCGCGCGTGTCCGTCGTTCCACGAGCTATTCACCTTTACGTGACAGATCGTAATTAAGAAACACGGGCGACAAGCGATTAGCATACGGTGCGCGACCACGAGGAGATTGTCACGTGCCGCGAAAAGTGTCCCCGGAATAGAGACGCCGGTATCGGTTTGCACAAACGCGATGGCCAAGCGAAATATGGTTCATTTGCCGGCCCGTGAAATAGTTCCGGCCGATTACGATAATTAATAAAAGCGACACCGGTTTTCGATTAGACTTAAATTCAAACGAACGCCGAGCGGTTTTATCGGCGTATAAATATCCTTCTTTTTCCCTTTGCAGATAAAACCGAGTCGATAAAGGTGGATGCTTTTAAACGGATGGCTGTATGCGTTATACGAAATTTGTACATTTACAACGAAGCGGCTGCGCGTATTTTTATTGTCACTTGTATCGAAATGGCGCCGCGCGCGGATCGAGAGGTACAAAGATTCATGACAACGACAAGCACGTGTTAATGGCACGCGTTAATGAATATCAATGCATTAACGGTCAATGTAAATTATAGCGATAGAAGTTTTTTTTCGTTTATTTTTACAGTTTTCCGCGCGATTTACGTAACCGCGTTTCATGAAATATTCCATTCGACGTAATCCGATGAAACGTACGCTCATATTTTTTAAATCGCGCCGATTCCATTGTAACTCGAAACTAATTAATCGAGAATTAAACCGGTACTCCGGTTCTCTCGATCCAGCTTTATCTTTTCGTGCTTAATTACCCCGATTGTCTTTTATGTTTCAATTTTCCAAAGCAATTGCAAGGGAAATATTACTCGGTAATTCGGAATTTTTATATTCGCTAGACTCCCGTGTGATTCTTACGAAATCGTACTCATACCTCTGGATCTGCTATTTAAAAATTTTTCCAGGTATTCTCTCCTATATAAACCAGTTGCCTATTATTTTTCTCTGCAACCAGTTCTTTGCAAACGCATTGTCGCACCAGGTAGATCTCACGGAACGCTTCTACTTCGGGTAGAAGTAGAAAAAAAACCGACCGGAAGTATTCTCAAAAAAAGAGCATCAAAAGACTCGTAAAGCATCGCGAGAAGCCAAAGTAATGCGAAAAATTTGCCGAAAAGCTTTGGAAAAGCGGAGAAATATTAGGAATGTGTGAACCTATCCAGGATATTAATTTGGAACGCTTGTAAAATCGGAGAGACGGGGAAGATGGAGGAAGATTAGCCGGAAGGAGCTGGATCGCGATTTCTCCCACGTCCTTGCGGACGCGAGGGGACAGCCGACCGGATTAATCCCGAAACTAGTCCTCGGCACACCAGGAAATCCTTTATGCAAAAATCCCGTCCATTCATCGGAGACCCTTGTTCCGTTTGAACCGACGGGAGATTTCGGAAAGGGAGGACCCTGCGTGGGAGAGCCGTGGAAGCAAAGGTGCCGTTGGATCGCGCTCTTAATCGATCCATCGCGATCCGACATCTGTCGACTTCGCCGCGTTCCAAACCCTTTTTCCACGCCTTTCCCCAAAATCCTGCGGGCTGATCTGCATTTTTACCGGCCATCTGCCCGTTTCCTCCATTGTCGGCCGGCGTTAGCCAGCTGAACTACCCACGCCATCAAAGGATTCCACTTTGTATCGGGACGAATCGGCTCGATTTCCACGCTTTCCCGATGAAACCGGTGCCTCCCTGCCAATTGCCAGATGCGGTATGCGACAATGCAAACCGGCTCACGAATTGCACAATGATGACTAATGCGACCACTCGCCGGATTTTCGGATTCTATCTGTCAATGACGTCAGTTCGACGATACTCCACGCTTTGTGAAGTTTCGCGACGATAGTGAACGGCCTGCGAGGTCGATGATTGGTCAGAACTGTTGTGTGTCAACGTCTACGCGTTTTGCACGGGTCCCAAGGTCGGGGAGAGGAACTGGATGATGTATCGGTGAGTTTGCCAAAGCCGATTACTACTAATTTGTCGATACACTCTCCGGGAGTACATCGTATAGATCATATCAAATTACTATCTCAACTTAAATAATCTAGCAACATCGTATTCAAAGCCTATTATATTAGATTATCCACTATACTCCGGTACATAGGCCTTGTACCTATAAAATTGCGATTGAAATCAGACGTTTTTCGATTTGCATTATTCCGAGATTTCATCAGCGATGAACTTGGACCTATACGCGTTAACGATACGTATCATACTGACATCTGACATCCGAAGAAGTTGCCTTCACGACTGACGAGACATAATTCCTGTTAATTCTAATTCCTGACATTCCTGGTTCGGAAAAGATCGACGCCGATTGTCTTGCACCGATGAGTATCGGAGTGTTTGATCTCCGATGACTGTCGTGATCGTACGACGAGAAAGTATTCTCATCTAGCGGATCGTAAACGCGGGATTCTTTTGCTATTTTTAAATTTCGTAGATCTCGAGGTGGTCGGTGAAGAAGCGCGATTGGAAGACGGATGAATGAACGAACGAGGCGAGCGTGATGGCGTTTCGTCTGCGAGCGATCCGCTGCGAAGAAGCGCGGGATTATTCTGTTATGCTGACTAATGACGAGCTCGCGAAGCGCGGATTACAGGACGTTCAATAAATGGTCAATTAATAGAGATAATGCATTTTATGCTATACTATGACTATCGAGCCGCATAATCGCGGGTGTTGCGTAAATAGAAGTCATTAAAAACTGTGAAAGACGTTCCACCGACCGGTTGTACGCGGATTAACCACGTAACCAACGATTTCTCGTATTCCTGCTAAAATCCTCGGCTCTGCGCCCGTGATTTTCCCTGGAATCGAGGATCGCGCGAAAGCGCAACGCGTGCTTATTCACATGCGTAAGGTGACAGAGGCAGGCGAAAGGGAGAAAGACAGAGAAAGGTCGATGCCCGGTTTCAAAATTTCATTAAAGGCCAGTTTTACAGCGATTCAACGTTATTAACATTGAACGCAATTTTTCCTCATTTATTAAACGCGACCAGAGCCGGCTGGCTGTCCGTTTATATGAAAAATACCGTGTTTCGCAGAAAACGCTGGAATTTATATTCAATATCAGAATCGGGGGTACAAATACTTGAAAATCATCGGAGCTAATAAATGCATTAACCTTTCTCATTTTGCGCACAATGGACAGCTATTTCAATACGTTTGTGAGTACAATTACTGAAATAAAAGATCCGTGACCGTTCTCCCACCGTCTCACGCTTGCTTTCGCGAAACCTCAAGGTCGATCGTAGACGAAACTTCGAAAACCAACCAGAGATCTCCCTCGCGATAACGGATTATCCAGATTTTCGTACAGATTTATTCGAACTCCGAATAAACGATCGAGAATCGGCTAGATAAAATTACGTTGCAAGGTATATAAAATTTGAACTCTTTTGCGAATCCTTCTAAACAATTCGCTTCTCCAGTTTTCACTGGGAACACGAATATATCGCATTTCCATCGTTGAAAGCGGTGTTTGTATTTAATTTCGAGCGAATTAAGATCGCGTTAAACGATGTTTTCAAAGCTGCCTCCTGTCTGCCGGGAAAAACAAAGCGATAGCGCGATAAAGGGTAGAAAAGACGGACAAAGGACGAAACCCGGCTATCTTTCGAGGTTCTTCGTTAAAACGAGCCGTGCGAATAAACGAGGCGGAACGGGGGTTTTTCGAGGGCTGGTCTGGCTAAAAAATCGAGATCTAAAGAGCGGAGGCGTTTAGATGTCGCGAGACTGAGCACGACGCACTTCCGCGTCTATGGAAACTGAGCACCTGTTGTCGATGCTTACCCTTACATTATATACTTTGCTCTGCTTTTATGGCACGCGGCACATACCTACGCGCATAGGTAACGGTAGATGTTTCCACCTATACTAAAAGGAGCTTCGAAGTGAAAGGAGACGAGGATACGCCGCGGCACAGTGTTTCTCATGCCGAAATGGAAACTCGATCATACGTGTCCGAGCCGAACGTGGAAACTTCGATCCTCGATTTTTCTCTCTCTCTCGAGACAACGCGTTCAAGCTAATTACACGGGTTTAATGGTAGGTTTAATGGTAAACGCTAAACTATCGGGTTCATAAACGTAGAGAAGTTTTTACGACAGTAAATGAAACGATATTGCAGGAGCGATTCGTCTATAGCGTTCGAGCACCCACAGGCGACGTCGATTACGATTTTACAATTGCGCTGGTAATTTCTATAATCTCGTAAAGTTTATTCGATCAAATAGCTCGAGCCTATGCCGTAAGATACGATACTTATCGCGAATCCGTTTAACGATATACACGTGTACCGAATCAAAGTTACATCGCGATTACGAACCTCGCGTTTGTTAATTACATTCTCTCGGGTGTCACGAGTGACGAATTTAGTTTTAAAAAGGTGTAAATACGAATTTGTGAGAACGACGCGTGTATTTTTCAACCTGTGAGCGAAAGATCCTCTAAATTTATGTCTAGTTACCGTTTATTATCCTTTTATACATTTTTAAGCGAATCAAATTGGTAGATAAGTAAATCGATTAACCCAAGTTCAGCAATAAAACGCGTAAGCGAGGAGTGAAGATTACATCGTGGCATTCGAGTCTCTCGGAAAATGTCTCATTCGTTATTCAGCCGCCTGAGATTTTCTATTTCCCGGGAAAGTCGCGCCTGGTTGGCGTTTCTCTGGTAAATCTCTGCCTGATTAGCGGCCGTTTATTTCGCGATTGGGATCAGCGATGTCGGCGGTTTAAAAATCGCGACGCGAAAATGAAACTGGAGTGTTGGTGTAAAAATTTGAGAAACACTGAGCCCGCGTCAATAGTATCGTATCGATAGTAACGAGCTAGCCTGGAACGCAGGAATCGTTGTACATTACGCTACATATTTATAATCATACGCAAGGTTATATATATCTGAGCATGCGCCTATATATAGGTCCACCTTCAGTCATGTATATGCACGTACACGCATTACGTAAACGCACTTGAGCGATGCGACTACGCATAAGGGTGGCTTTATAAAAAATTCTCCAGGGATCGATGCCGTTGTTGCCATGGATATGGTAATCGCCGTTTAAACATGTCTGCGAGTGTTTTTCACCATGGCGGCCGCCGTTTCTGTGTCACCGTAACTTTTCAACTACCTTCCCGCCGCGCGGTTTTAAATCGAACCGCAACCAGCTTCAACTTTCCGCTTCTTTCCCTCCTTTTCCATCGCGTCCACGCGTTCGATCGCAAATTTTCAATCGCCGCGCGCGTTTCACCGTGTTTCCCTCGGTTTCTTTTCTCCGTTTCTTCTCGCCGGCGTCTCGACGCGCGGAACAAACTAGCGCCACGCTAGCGAACTGCATCGACGTGACGCAACGCGACGCGACGTAATCGATGAGACGGAACGTTTCGCGGAGAATTGCGAGGCCGATGACAAGGCACGGCAGGCGATTAAGCCGGTTACCAGCGAATCCACGGATAGCATCGACCCGTTTCCTACGAAATTACCGTAACTTCGCGCGAGTAAACAATGGTGATCTTGCGAAGACCGAGGCGTTGCGCGATTGACAAGAGAAGGCGAAAATACCGGGCGTCCCCTCTTACTTTCAACCGACGCTCCGCGCCGCGATAAACTCGCTGATAGTGCGCAGAAGAGGTGGGGCGGGGCTTAACGTTATTCGTTCTACGTAGCCAGACCAGCGCGACCTTGAACCATGTTAAGAGAATGCGAAAGCCCGCGGGATCCAACATTTCGTTTCACCTCGAAAAAGACCCTGTTGCGCCTCCTGTTTATCTTTCTCTACTACACACACCAACATCTAATTTATTCCACGTGAAATCCCCATTCCAGCCGTATTCGCTTGCTGAAACCAACTGTATTTCCTAACTTTTCGCGATTATAATGATTTTTCATCGAATTGTAATCACCGATTACAGAAAGAAGCACGACGATGTCTACTGAAGCTAGATTAGCTAGTTTCTTGTAAGAAAATAAATTAATATGGCAAATACGCGTTACAGTTTCGTTTGTCCATCGTTTTTCGATTCGTTTGAACGTCATTTCGATACTTCATATTTAAAGACAATAAAAATCGACTCTACCCGGAGAACCTTTACATTTTTGCGAATTATCGAGGCTCTTTGCTGGATGTTTTTAGCAGAACTACTCGTACGAATTACATTTTGCAAATTTAAACTCCAGCAATTTCATGCTGATATGGCAACGGAACTTTTGAATGTGAGCACTGTACCGTCTAGGATATTTTTCCTTCAAAAGGGATATATTTTTCATTTTCATTTTCCTTTACGTTTTTCTTTTTTTCTCCACGGATTATCGATTCCTTTGAATTCTAAATAGAAGCGAATGTAAACTGCATCGTCATTGAGTTTGACCGTTGAGCTTGGTCTCGGTAGTAATTTAATTTGAGCGTAATTTTTATTCGCCGGCGGTGCGCGACATCTCGCATATAATGGAACATTAACCCTCCGCGCGAACATGAATTTCGTCAGCGCATAAAGTGTATAAATAGTATGAAATTTACGCTGCGGTACACGCCCGCTGCGATGATACTTTTTGTACATACTGTTTAATGCAACACGCCGTTCGAATGTATAATTAAACGTAAATAAACAAACGTTGTAATATTATAAATCAGCCGGTATCGTTTAATGGCTGGAACGTATCTAAGCGTTACTTTCGCGAAATTCGAATAGTTAATCAAAGCAAATAGAGGCGAATTAAACCGTTAAACGAATGGTTTCTCAGTGAAAAGTTCGTTTTGGTCACGCGATTGAAGATCGATAAACGCGAATTAATTAGCTCGCCCGGTTAACTACTTCTGCAACAGCGAATATCGCGACGTATTTTTCGCTGTATTAAAAGACCAGCGACTGACTGGATAAATAAATTATTACGTCGAAGATATTATGGATCACGAGTTACGTATCTTCCGACTGTCTCGGTTACGAGATTAAGAAAATCATGGCAGAAATGATACTTAACGCGTCTTTCGCGCGATCGAGTTCCTTTACGTGTACCTAGTGATTTTTACGCCAATCCGGATAATCGAGTGTAATTCCATTGGACGATAACGAGTATTAATTTAGAAATATTTATACCCGATCGAAACGTAAAAATTCTCGCTGTTATATCTGAAACGTTTAATCTTCCGCACTGTACTTTTATTTCGCGAGAGATAAATGCTTTTTTCAATAGCTCCGTGTCCTCGAGATAAAGATATAAACTCCGGCGAGTTCTAAATTGTAAGTTAACGCGTCTATTTTGACCCCCTCGATCGTTGATTCCATAATGTACTTACCGCTCGTTAAAAATTACAAGCATAATAATTTAATACCCTGCCAGTAGAAATACTATACCTCGTGAACAAATATGCGCGTGTCGCGAGTACGATAATTCAGACAGAAATCCAGATTTGGTCTTTCGCGTTTCCGTATTACCAATAACGTATAAACAATTACTGTTATTCCGAGAAATATTCTTATAATTATTTCTAAATATATACGCAGGTAAACGTCGCGAATCTTCTAACGCTAAACGATCGTAATTAAAGTTGCCATGCAGAACATAAATTCCACCGATATGCAAATCAGCTTTGAATAGTTATGAGTGTCTTATTCTTCGTTAAAAACGTCTTTCAATGATCACGCTACTGTACTTCGCATTAATTGTGTTAAACCTTGACTGTTTATGTAACGCGTTATTAATTTAAATTATAAATCACAGGATCGGCTCCTTCGCGCTTCGACTTGCCGACTAAAGCTTTACTATTCGATCATGCGAAAAGCCAATCCCCGATACAGGCGGAACAACGAAACCCATCGATTTCCGAAATTCCCGGCGAATCGGAAAAACTACTAGCGTCAACCGGACGCTGGCTGGCTACGTTTTAACGACATCAAAGCGCGTAATAACGAATAATTACTGTCGATAACCGAACTTTATAACCGGGAGTAATTCCTCTAAATCATAGCTGCTTAGGAGCGCGCACCTATGCGAATCAGGCGCAATAAATATCGCCTAAACGAGAAGGCCAGGCCGTGTCGTGCCATCCATTATTTAATGCCGACTTAATGCCATCCATTCATCAGGGAACAATTAAGCAAACAATTAAATACGCTGGCAGCCGAGCCGAACTCGCCCACCGATATTTCTCCGAGCGTAACACACGCGGCGTCAAGTGTAAACTTCTCTGTGGCCGCGGTGTTAACGTGGCCCTTTCACTCGGCAACTCGTTATACCGTTCGCACGTAACGTTTCCACGCGATCGTAGTACACGCCTAACGCGTGGGCTTCGCTTCGCGCGAGTCGCGCAAGGATTCCTGAAGAATGCGCGTATGCGTTACATACGCGGCGACGCTACCAACTCCTATCGAAACCGCAGTTTCGTTACGCAATCGCGGCTCGTGGATCGCGAAACACCACCGTCCTGCGCGCGAAAATCCACGGAGAAAGCTGGGAAAAAAAGCAAACGATCCGGAACGCGATTCGCGCGTGAACGGAGCTGGCAAGCTCGATTCTATAGGTTCCCACTGCGGGGTTCAGTCGTTCAGCATCGCTCGAATACTTTTCCATCGGGTTTAAGGGCGGATCCTGATGTAGGACGATGAAAACGTACGTGTTTCTGCGAATTCTTTCTCCAACAAGGTATTCACTCGATTCGAAAAAACTACGAGTGTTACGAAGCAACTGTAAGAGTACGAACGACATTTTATTACGTTTTAAAAGATGTCGCGGAGCCATTAACAAATTAGAGAGTAACTACAGCTGCTGTTTATTTCAAATTTTGTTATGAAGGCGCTACACATAAAATCTTGCAACTGTAAATTGGGATATATTGCAAAATGGATAGAAAATTGTTTTAAAACCGTTTGGAATTTTATCGTAAGATTTTTGAGACGAGAATGATATATTTAAAACACGATTGTCGATAGTACGGAGACTCGATCGAAACTGATAGGATTTGCGAACACATATTTTTGAACTTTTGAACTTTTGAAGAAAACATTTGGAAATCGAACGAAGTTCTAATCGAACAACAATGATTGTTTTGTCTCGAAATAGTTAAAGCTCTTCGAAATGAATTTGCTATTGAGAGACGCACAGGTTTAAAGTCGAAACCTTGAATCGCTCGATGAATTCCTATTTATAGGCAAATATTTGCGAACAATGGTTTTTTAATGGTTGTTCAATTTTTCTTTGAATATAAAAGTACGATAAAGTAATTATACAAAGTCACGATTTGCCAACTCATTTACGTTTGCTCTGTTCTTAAATCCGTAAATAACGCTGATTCGAAAAGTAGTTAAATTTTTATATTTTATTTGGAAATATCCATTAAGAGTACACGCTCCTTAAAAACTTTAATCAAACGAACCTTCGTGACATACAACGTCAATTTAGCCTCGGTTTATACTTGTTTATATTTGTTCGTAGAATTCGTCGTTATTTAATAAGCGGAGGAAATCAGTCGTAAATCATTCGAGCGAGGATGCGACTACCAATGATAATTTTGGTATCTGCGGAAAGATTATTTATAATTTTAGAACGGTTACGTAACGAAAAATGGAGAGATATTTAGGTCTCTGTAACACCATGTAACTTGCAACTGGTATACTCGCCTATCTCTTTTCTGTTTTATTTTATTTGCTTATCGTGCGAGATACTGTTACCTATTACTAATACGATAATTCGCTAATACCGTAAACAAAATTTTGGTCGCGGTAGATTAGTAAACGCTTGCTCTATATTTACTCTGTTTTCGCAAATTTATGCGAATAACGAAATAGCTAGTTTTGTAAGATTAAAAATGCATCCGTTTGCGGTAAATAAACACCCGTGCATTGTTTTTCTTTGAAATGCAATGCCGCCTCGTTTTGCTGCTGCACAATTCGATTAATATTTTCGTATCGTTTGATACTTTCATTCGACAAAACCATGGAATTACGCTATTAGGCACTGTCAACCTCGAATTAACGCGAGTTGAACAAGCTTCGCTTCTAGAAAATTCTACACTTGATCTTATCTCGAAAACATGACACTGACGAAGAACGAAGGCGACGGAATAAATCTAGATTGCAAGTGTTTTTATTTTCCTTTTTTTTTTGTTCAAATGATGAGCAACGATGAAGATCGTATTCATAAAATTTACAAACCCATGTATCGTATAATTATACATACCGTCAGACAAAAAATATGGAACAAAAAAAAAGTGAATCATAAAATAAATTAATCTAACGTGGTAAGTTTCGGAAATAGGAAATTGTTCGAATAATCACGCGTTTCAATTTTTGAAAGCGATATTTGTAAGTCACTAATTGCACGTGCGCGTTAAACGATTGTAACTTACAATGTCGTAACTTATTCGAAAATAGAAAGCAAGAAATAAGGTGCGAATTCTGCGATATATGTAAAAACAAGAGGGATAAATTATTCCAGTGACACTGCATGGTATTCTCCCTTTCTTCCGTGGAATCATGATAAAATAATCTTCGTATCGACACGCATTTGTCACAGCTGAATGCAAATATTTTAGAGCAGCACATTGCACATAAACGACAAAAAAATGATTGTCGTATAACGATAATACGTAATATGGCGATATGTAAAAAGATAATGAATTCAAAATGTTTAGAGCTAAGCAAATTTCAAATCGTCGCGAGGAATGTTTGGCATACGAATTTCTAGAAAATATGGAAATTTGTATCCGGTTTATGTATCACGTATTCGAGTCTGTATAAACATTTATATTATTAAATTCGTATATACCTTTACTTGCATTCTACGTTAACAAATATAATTATAGTTAATACTATTAATCCAGAAAGTAGAATATTCGTTTTATTCATAAGAGAAATAACGCGAAATTCGATTATAGTTGAATCGAAAATGAACTAAACGCGACGATTAAAATTAATCAAAGAATTAAGTATTCGAACAATCGTACGATTCCGATAAGATACCCGATGTCGCAAAAATATTAACGTATCGCGTAAACCGAATACCATTACGAAGCCAATCGTAATTTGAAGAATTTTCTGGCGTCGTGTACGATCCTAAATTCATACCAAAGCGTTTTACGCTTTACAACAATTTCTACCTCCAAAATTACAACACCGATAGATACAATCTCGTGCCTACCAAACTGTATTAAAATGTAATCACTGTACAACAGAACGAAAGAATTTATCTTTCGATAACTAAGCGAGAACCTGTGGCACGTCGAATCATTTTATCACGCGTAAGTAGGTTATCGGCAGGCTACGATACACCTTAAAGGTTTCAATATGCTATAAAAATCACATATTAACATCACCGATGATTCCACCCGAGTTTCTATTCCCCTGAATCGTATAATTTGTCCAGAAAACGACATAACGCGATATTCGTCGTGGAAAATTGCGTTTTCCGGTGTTTTAAAATTATCAACGATACCTCGAGACAACCGGAACGTTGGAAACACGCAGTCACCTCGAAAAACCTAACCCAAACCTCGCAGCGATTCAGTTTCGGAGCGTGGATTAAAAGGACACCTTTCATTTCCAAGCTACAAGCTCAAACGCTCGTTATAGTTTCGCGTCGAAATACAATCTGACGCAATTTTCTCGAAGCCGCATCATCCAGTCCCGCGTCAACTTCTCCAGGCCCACGATTTTCGAACCGTGACGGAATCCGGACTGACGACGCGGCAAACATTTCAAAACTAACCTGTCTCCGATATCCTTACACCTAGCCGTGGAACTAGTACCTGCAACAACGCGATACCGATTTTTTTTTTCCAATCGCCTACCGTAGATCGCGGTCAATGAATCGTGACCAGCTGGATCGTCATTCACGCCGAGTGGGAACAATGAAAAACGGAAGAGAAAAGGCATAAAAAAAAATACCGAACGAAATAATAAGAAGAGTGTATGTAGGTATCTGTGGAACGATTCATAGCTGATTTCCGCGAAGCGGATGACTGTGCCTGCGAATAATGAACGTCGCGTGAGCGCGCACACCAATTATTCCAGCAACATCCGAAACGGAAATAATCGCCGGGGTGCTATCATCCAAGAGGCGATCATGCGCCGATAGGCTACACACGACACACACGGCTCGCTCGAAAAGGTCGCGCGAGGAGTTTCCAAGAGAACGACAGGAAAGATTCGACAGGTGGTCCCGGTGTAAACATTGTCCGGAATAAATTCGCGTCTTCGTCGCGGAAGATAATGACCCGTGCGTAACGAAGCTTAATCGCGCGAATCATCTCGGAGAAGAGAGGAGAAAAAGCGTTGTCAAAATAATCACCGAGGAATGCGCGAGTTTCGCTGACTCCTGAAGCGTGATATAATTAGAGGAAAACCGATTCGACCGCAAGGTAAACGCGCGTGACAAGAGGCAAAGTGTCCGATACATACGTTGGTCACGCTATGAACAGTTGCAAAATAAATTGTAAACCGAGAAACGCTGTTACGTTATTCTTCGCCAATTCTATGGCTGAAATAACGTTTCATTTTCTCGAATACGCTCGGCAACGTCTCGATAAAAGCTTTCCCCGTGTCGAACTTTGAAAGTTAGAGAGCGATCCGACTAAAAGAAACACACGATCCGTGATTACTTAAAACGATGTCTGCCGAAACACGTCGTAGTTCCTACCTGCCATTCGTCCATCGGATCTATTCTTATCTGCGGCACATCGAGCGATAAACTAACCGACCGAGGATAGGAAAAAAGAAATCGGAGATCGCCCACGCGAGACTCGTAGAGGGACCCTCGCGAGGTTGGACGTAAAATACTAAAGAAATAAAGAAAAAAGGGGAAAAGGTGTAGCGCGTGGACACCCTGAGATGCGTCTAGTCGGGATTGGCGGCGTCGGAGGAGGCGCGAATGGCAGATAGCGGGAAGGTGGATCAGGCAGGTCTGACGTTGCCGTGTGTCACGGATGTAAACGCAAACTGGCGATATTAGAAGGTGGTGGAAGACGATGGAGCGAGGAATAGCAGCAGAGAGAGAAAGAGAGAGAGAGAGAGGTGGGAGAGGAGGAAGAGGTCCAGTGACGTCACGCGCAACCTTGAGCACCGACCTCGGACAACGAGTCGCCTGGTTTATCTATATGCAAGCGATGCTTTTCTCTGTCTGCGTGGCCGTGCGGACGTGACCGTGTGTCGACTGTAAAGGCGCTTGCGCTCTCGCGTGCCCCACGGGGTGCCGCCGGGTGCCACCGGGGGTGAGGAAGGGGGTGGTGGGGCAGGGCCGCGGGAAAACGCGTGAAAATTCGCCTGCACGTTATCCACGCTGCCGTGGGAACGAATGTCGCGATTAAAACGGCTCGATAGGTCGCCAAGTCGTGGCGAGGACGCGTTTAATTGATATTTCGAGTCGGAATTAATTATCCGGCGACGGCGTCGGCGGCGTCGCGCACGTGAATCCGCCGTTTCTGACCGCTCGTCGCCCGATACAAGCCGACGTCTCGGAACCGAGAGAGCCCAGAGCGGATTTTCGAAAGCGTTCCGCGTTATTTTAGTCGACCCGGTACCAGACGTTTTATTGCTGGCCGTGGAAAAATCGTTTTATCGAGCGAGTAACGCGATAAGATAAATCGAGCGTTTCGTATAAATTAGGAACAGCGCGATGCCGCGTTTCGCGTTCGATGTTCCCGAAACTTTTTCTTATTCCGAACGACCCACGGTATTTCGCGGGTTGTCTCGCGGTGAAACACAAGCGATTCGCGTGACGCAGGAACGAAATGGGAGTCGGATTGTTCGCGGTGTGCCAGACGCGATGAAAATAATGACTCGGTACCGGCCGATTTTAATTGGACACTCGGTTGCATAAAAGCTAATCCGCCGCTGAGATTTTTTTCTCCACCGCTCCTCCAGACATGTCTGGCGCGTATCATCATTCGTCTCGCGTCACCTTCGCGAATTTGAAGGTTGGCGTAGGTTGCGTTCGAATTTAATTCTGACCGTCGGGCAGGCATCTACGTACCAGCACGGTACGTCCACGAGCATAATAAAGCCTTTTTAGTCGTCGAAGTAATGGTCGGTGACGTTGAAAAACGAGCCACACTAGCCTCTCCTCCGCCGACAAAATCAATTTCGCTTCGTTTCGGCGTTTAATCGCGCAATTATCGCGCGTGCTACCATCTTCCACCTCGCGATTACCGAGAACCGAGAACGTCCGAGAGGTCATCTTCGAGATTCGATTATTTGGTCGACGAGACGCGCGTTTCGTTGAACGAGCACCCGTCGTTTCCTAGTTTCCTCGAAACGAACACAGTCGACGCGCGTGCGATGATCCTTCCGCGAAGACGAACGCGAAAGCTGGGTTAATAAACGAACGGCGGTACATCGGTTAAACGGAAACACGTTTGGAAATAATCACGGAAATTGATAGAGCAGACCGGCCGGGAGTATGACTGGCTAAATCGATTGGAGATTCTAGCAAACTCGCGGCTCCGTTACACGCGTTGCAAACGGAATTGTTTTCGGATTACAATTACGCTTGTTAATTAAAGGATCGATAGAGGGCCATGTGAAAAAAAGCTGGATCAAACGAATATCGGCAAAGTGTCCTAGTTTTCCGGCGATTCACACGCATCCGGCGATATGGATGCAACTTTTATGCCACCGGATCTCCGGGGAAATTAGCGCTACCGTCCGAAATTCGACGTACGTTTTGTACACAGAAACGAGAATTTCCGTCTTTTTTTTTCTCCTTCCCGTGACCCTCCTCTCTTCTTTTATCCGGGAAAAAAGTGGACGGCAGATGAAGCGAAAGCAATAAAACGATATCAATCGCGAACACGAAGAAGAAAATACCACCGAGAGTGTGAAACATCTTCGAAGGTCTCAGACGTTAAAACAGAAACTTACGACGCGCTTTTAACTGGTTCTCTATAAAGCGTAACTGTTTGCGCTGAATTTCGACTAATTTCTCGTCGGACCCACGCGAATTTTAACGTTCGTCAGAGCTTCGGCAATATTCGTTTCTCCGTGTCTGCTAAGGGCTGTCGCGAAGACGAACCTCGCGTTTTACACGGTCCGTCGAGTTTACCGTATCATCGCCGAGTTCGAACGTTTCTCGGGATCAACGGACACGTCGGATATTATTATTGCAGCAAGAATAAAAGGGAGACGATAAGGAGAAGATGCGGCTCGGTCACGTATGCGCGCGACAGCGCAATATCGGTCGCTGTAAATGCGCACCACGCGATGCAGACGGAACTATAATTCACGTGATTAAAGCTGCACTTTGATCATCTGTTTAGACTGTGTTGCCACTATCGCGAACGATGTAACGCTTCGCGGAATGGTAAGACACGCGAACGCAATGGAATCGCGGGAAACGCATTCGGGTTCCCTGATAATTAGCCGCTCGAGGAATAATAATACGAAAGGAAATGGAGGAAGAGAAGTAAGGGCTACTCTTTTCCGATGATTAGATTCGAAGAGAAGGTACGCAGGTTCCAGGAACCAAAATGGCGACGAGCGCGAAACGGTGTCCTCCATCTTCGCGTTCCTCTCGATTCAAGCGTCGAACCTCTGATATTTCGACCTAATTTGCAGAACCGGCTCCGTTTAATTAACGAAAGAAACGCGAATAACGAATAACCACTCTGGTAGCGTCTTTCTCGCACTCGTCTTGTCCTCGATACGAGCCAACCTCGAGGAACAACGGCCCGCTGACATTTCCGTTGGTCCAGACGCGACGAAGCATCGCGTGGAAGATGCACCGGAAAAACCGGCAATGTCTCCGAGACGAATTCGTCATTGACGAACCGAGACGAGCGTCACCTGCCAAAAAAACAACGGCCAAAGTGCGCCGAGAAGAGGAAAAAAGAAACGAATCTCCGTTTCGACTTAGACTTTGCATGAACAACGGATGAACCGCCAAAGCGTCTCGATGGCTTTCCATTCGTATGCCTCTCGAGTATTCTCGGAGAACGGGTTAAACGTTGAAAGGACCAAAACAGTATAGTTGTTGACAGAAGGAAATGCTGAAAAGAGCTGCGATCGGAACGAAACGTCTTTTGCCGTGCGCGTACATATTTCTGCCGCAGAAACAATGCGGATAACCGCGAATGTTTCTTCGAGATTTTTCGAAGAATTCCGGGAAACCGCGATGATTTTCTAAATTTGGATACCGATCATTTTTCACCGCTCCGCTAAATATGCGACGTGGACGATCGCGATTGAAACGGTGGATGAAAAGTAAATCTACTTGAACAATTGTTATTCTATTCGAATGAAATTACCTCCACGTTTACGCTAATTACGTTGAATTTTGATAAATCTGGGAGTTCCCATGTTGTAACTAATAATAGAAATAACGCTTAACGCAGCCAATCGTTATTGCAAATTCGAAATGCATTGTCCTTCGATTCACTCGCAATTATACGGCATTACAAGATGAATCGACGAAAAAAGAATTTAAAATAAGCAAGGATACTTGAATACGTTAAAAATTTCCTTCCTGAATCAAAAAACACTTAATAAAAAGCAACAAGAAGTTCTAGAAAAAAGAGAAAAGCGATAAAACCTTTTAACAGAGGAATATAAAAAGATGACGACCGCAAATGAATAAATAACTAAAAGGGTATCGATCTAAATGATCCTAAAGAACTTCTCGTTGCGAACTTATAAAATACACGAATACCAGTTACTTCGGAAACGATTTGCTAATTCGGATCTAGCGATTTCTTATCTTATATCGCATCACAGGTGGAAAATCACTTTCTGACCTCGGACCGAAATTTTCGTGGAAAATCGCGACGCGTCGCGAGGATTCCGCTCGCGCGATGGGAGCGCGATCTTGCACGGTGAAATTATAACGTTGTCGACGCGCGATTGCAGGTTCGAAATGCTCGTTCGGATTACGTAACGTCGGTGCTGGCGTATTATCTAGGAAAGTCGCGGGCATACGCGAGTATCGGGCGTGCAGGATAGATTTCAAAGTTTCCACTGGAGCTTATTAAAAAGCCGTAAATCACTCCGGCGACCGTATCGACGCCGGTGTAATTACAACGGCGGAAAGGAGGCGGAGGGAGAACGCGGAAGAGAAAGAGAGAGAGGGAGGAGAGGAGACGGAGAGGAGGAGAGGGCCGCGTACGTAATCGTAATCAGCCGTTATCGGCGTCGCGTCGCATCGCGTCTCGCGGTGCGATGATCAACGATTTAACTGGAAGGCGACATAAAAGCGGCGATTCACGCGATGTCATTTGCCGCGTAGTTCCGTCGCCGGCTAAGCGATGCCGGATAACTTGAATTTGCAAGTCTGCGACGTCGGGACGCGCGTGACACCGTGCACACGTACTCACGCACCATTCGCTCCTTATGTCCAGGCAAATCAGCCAATACCGTGCGCGCGATACCCAAGATCTAGCCGCGATTAAACCGTATCCGTCATTCACCGGGCGAATATTCCGCGTCATGGAAATCATGCCGCGATAATATACCGTGCAAATTAATCCGGCTTTTATCGAACGTCGAAGAACCCAGGCGAAAAAAATCTCGTCACGTGCTTGACGCAACATTCCGCTCTCTCTCTTTCCCTCTCTCTCGCTCTTTCTCTGCCTCCAGCATTTTCCAAGAGACAAATTTTGCGTTCGCGCACACCGCCGAGGATAATAATTATCGATGTCGCGATGACGTTTCATGATCGGTCCAAACCTCCGAGTTTTATAGCCGTTGGACGAATTTTATTGGGGGGAAAAAGAAGAAAAGAAATGGTGGACCGGCGGGAACAAAAGGGAACGGAGAAAATCGGGGAATTCAAGCGGGCCGTTGGTTCTTTGGTTCTACTCTAAACATAGAATGCTCGAACAGCCTTGAATCTAAAAAATTCCGAGAGCTTAAACGCGAGATGTTATTAAAGCGGCTGGTTTTTAGAACGGACGTAATATACATAAATGCATTTAAATTTAATCGGCAGAGGTCGCGGGCAAATGGCTAAAAAAGGCTCGATAAATCGGCGAACGAATGCGCGAGAGCGTTGTTTCAGTGCAGACCTCTTTTTTACGAAGAAAAGGAGCCGACCAACTGCGCAAAAGAGTTCTCGAAATTCTGCAGACATACTGCATAAAGATATGCGACGTGCAACCGGGATACGTTAAAAAAGCCCGGCCGGTTTTGTATTCGCCGCTGTAAACGTGTCGCCGTCTTTATTCGCAACTGCGTACGGCTTCTTCGAACGTAAAGTAACGTACATACGCATCTTCGCCGCGTCGCAGCACCGTTCGCCGGATAAAAATCTCGGCTAATCGCGTCCCGATATTTTCGCCCGGATAACTATTTGCTTACACGCGTGTGAGATCTTTCTTCCCGAGTTTTCAGCCGCGAGGAGAGATTCATCGAGGAAGCCGTAAAGCATAATTGCGAGAAAAACACGGATCGAAACAGACGCGTCTGCCAATTTCGATTCCCGAAACTCGCTCTCGGTTCTCGCGAATCGCAAACCGCATCGCTCCAAAATATTCTCGTAAATATCTGCTCGTTACCTGTCTGCTCGCATCCTTCGAGAAGCGATAGCGAAGGTCCGAGTAGAAAAAAGAAGGCCGAACGCGATGGAAAAAGGCAAGTGCCATCTGCTGGATGTATTTTAAGAGTACGCGGTCCGGTTTTCGCGAAGCGAGTCCGCGAGAGACGGTTTTTGCGCGTTAACCTTTCGCTCCAGACGGAGTATCAACAAAGCGGAGAACCACTGGGAAACTAATCGTCCAGACCGGTGACGTCACCCTCCTGCGTTGCACCGGCGAGCGTATCGTTGTACCCACGGCGAGTCACGCGCATGCGCGCGCGCTAGTCACCCGACGCGGCCGAATTCTGCTACAGCGCGTCTCTCCTCCGAAAATCGACGCTACGCGACGCGGCGAGACGAGACGAGACGTAGAGCACGGGGACAAGGACGACGCTGTCGAAATAGTCGAAAGAAAAATTGATCGCCAGTCTCGCAATTGCCCTGTAACGCCGGTTCATCGATTTCCAAATGACAGTTGTAACGGTAATTCGGGTAAATGCTTCTTTTATTGCCATACACTCCCACTACTCTTCATTACAGTTGTTTTTTTCTCGCCGGTTATTAACGCCTCGCCGTTGCCAGCTTTTGCATATCCACATGCCCGGAACACAGCGGCAATTCAAGCTAATTCTCATCAAACGTAACTAACGTATTCGATGCATCGTTCTTTCGTGGAATTTCTTTCGTTTTCGCGATGCAATGGGCGTAACCGAAGGCTGAGATAACCAACGGATAACGAGTCGACGGAATAGAATATTTTTTCGCGCGTTAAAAATAAATATCCCCGCTAACCACCGACTTAGCATTTCCGATTTGCGTTCTGTTTCTAAGTTAAAAATATACCGCGAATATTCGACCGTAAACGCGAATTTCCAACCGTCGATTTCACACAGTTAACGAAATTAAACGTCGGCCTAACCGTGTAACAGCGAGTAAAGAATTCCGACGAATAAACGAATCGCGTCTCTCGCAACGATCATAGAGCGAACGCCGATTTCGCGATTCTTTTTTTTTCCTTTTTTTTTTTTATAATCGATATTGACGAATACCGGGCGAAATTGTAAACACGGAATTTTCGCGAGTCCCGTACTCGCGTGTCTGTTAAATAATAAATTTCAAACAAACGGTATCGCGATATCATCGGTTAATTCCGACGCTGTGGGCAATTTTACAGCAGTTAACCTGTCAAAATCGGCTGCGAGGAAACACATCCCGTCCCGATCTACCGTTGCATCGCACTTTTTCGCGCGGAACATTTTTAGCGAATTCTGCGTCGTATTCGGCTTAAAAATAAATGCGACGAAACGCGGCGATGAAGGTAAAGAAGAGGAACGCCAACGCAGCTTTTGGACGACACGCCGATTATCTATGCCGACCTCTCGCAGACGCGAACAGTCGATTATCTCGATCGATCGGCCCCGGTGGCGCGATACGCGACAATCTTCGAGATGAACCGCGCCGATTACGGAATTACACCGGAATTAATATTTTATCAGCCGGCGGACCAATTTGTCGGGCACACGTGATGGCTATGCGCGGGCGTGTGCGTGCAAATAACAGGTCGCGCGCATCCTCACCAAGATATTTGGCACTGACTGGCCAAAAATACGCGCGGCCCTGCGCGTGTGAGTGCTGCGCCGCTGCTAACAATGTCGCGCAGATACCCGCTCTACTATCTACGGTCTAGAGGCCAATATAATTAGGAGACGCGGCCGTTAAAGCCCTCCCTCCTTTTCTTCCTCCCCAAATCTAACCCAAACCTAACCCAAACCGCACGTTCCAACGTCTTAAAGCTCAACTCTGTCATCGACAAAACCCCTTCTTCCCAACCGCCTGTTTTTCTATCGGGTTCATCGTTTTTTTATTTTTTCCTTTTTTTTTTGGTGGAAATAAAACACGATTTTTAGGCCAAAACGTTTCACGTAATCGTGAACGGTGTATGTCGACAAATATTCGAATTCGAATGAACGAAATTATTTTTCGATCAACCCAATAATTACTCCCGACTCTCTGTTTTCGTTTCAAATCGAAATCTTCTCGTTCCTACGTGGTATATCGATCGCAGGTCGATAGCTTTGGCGTTGTGTACACTACACGTCTCGTGTACCGATGTTTGTAAATTTCGATCTTACGACACGTGTACGACGTGCCTTTGAGACTTCTTTAACCACTCGAGCTGCGATTTCATTGCGAAAAATGGCGAATCCGATGATCGAGAAGTTGCATTTACACGATATGGATTTATTACGCGTTGAAACAAGTTATAATTCGCGTTTATTAATCGAAGTGATCTTTTCTGAAAGATCTTATTTGGTAAAACGCTGCAGATGTTTAAAGTAAATAATAAACATCGGTTGTACTGGTTTGTTCGAAACGGCGAAGTGGATATCTCCGCTCGTCTCAGCGTCTGCGTAGCGATTACGGCATCCAGATTCGATTTGTTCGTTTTCTTCCTTTCCTTCGTATTCTCTATATCGAATAACGAATAATAGTAGAATGGGTTAGATTCATTTGAAATGCTATCTCGCTTGCAGTCCGGCTCGATTATTTTCAACAATATCTATTAAAACGTTATCGCCGATGGAATATTCCGCAACGAAAGATCATCGTTCGCGAATTCTACAAATCAAACGCTCAACTATCCTAACATTTACACGAGCTTCTTCAAATGCTAAATTTACACTTTCATCGGATTCTACGCTACACTTCTCGCATTCGACGTGGTAAAAAGGTTACGCGAACGACTCGGTGATTCATTCCCAATATTCCTTGTCTCTGACAATCGAACAATGCTCGAAATTTGAAGCACGGCATGCACGCGCTAATTTTAGACCTCGAAAAACGACATTTCATACGCGCCAACCCTAATATAGCTTCTCAAAATAGCCGGTAACATTAGCTTAAAACTCGCTTTCATTCACGTTTCGCGCAGGCTATTAATTTCTTTAACCGATTCAAAGTTTTACGTTTCGCGTCTCGAAACCTGCCATTGCGTACCGTTTCTCGTAGTTCCGATCCAAATAGTCTCGGAAACGTTTCGCTCGAATTTCCGGAACAACCAATTTAACGCGTTAAAATCGTGACGCCGTTTATATTTCACCCCTGACGGAATATCTCGACGACGATATTTCTCGAAATCGCTAGTTCTTCGCGATTTTCGTTCGCGCGATGAAACGCGTAACGTGCGCTTTGTAATTCAAGCTGTCGCGAAACCTGTTAAATAAAAGTACTATTTACTTTCGTCGCGAGTAATAACCAAAGTAATAACCAAGATAATAGGATACTTTCGGGTTTAACTCGGCAATTTTTCCGCGCATTTTCGCGATACCTACAGAACGATAGTAAGCGGTGCAAATTAGAAACGACGAGTTTCCAGTGCCGATCGATTCGACCGGCCACCGAACACCTGTTTCCTCGATTTTCAACTCGCGACTCTCGCGTTTCTCTCAAGGATACACGTCCATTTTTTAATTAACGAATAACGGGTGGTAGCACAGAGGAGAGAGCACGAAAACTGGAAAATATCGTAATAACGAGGTTCGGCTTAGCCGTTACTAAACCTTTTCCGCGTGAATTAATAGACACAGAGGGATAATCAACGGTTACTCGCATTCCTCGGCTGGCCTTGTTTGCCCCGGTCGAGCTAGCCTTTATGCCGAACTATCGGCCATAATGCGATCGTGCAATTATATTGCTTAAACGCGGAGAGAAACAGGCAAGACTGCAAAGGTCGGTCCGGGGAAGTACAAAAATTACGCGCGTTGAAAGCGGCTATTACGTAGTTCCCGCCTAAAATACGAATGACTATGGTCCTAGCCGTTCGGCGTCGGTCGACGAGGACAAAGACGAGCCAGCGCGACTCCTCGCGATTCTGCGAACGTGACTACGTTACGAGTAAACGTTGCAAAAGCAACGACCGGCTAAATCTGCAACGACCATGCCGATTGAACAGGCAAAACGCGTGCGCATCTTCCTGGTGACACGGTTGCGTCTCTCGATATGGAGCGAGGTGCCATAACTCGAACGCTGACAGATTCCTCGAGGCATCGGCGCTTCCGCGAAAGAGAGACAACCGGTAGCCAATCGCTTATCGACGAACCTATGCCCGGCAGGCACGAAACGTTTCACGCGGTTAAAAGCCACATCTTTTCGGCGCCCGGATATCTCTCTCTCTTTCTCTCTGCTCTCGTCCTTCTTCTGCGGGTAAATAAATCACCGCATCGGGACCAGTCTTTCTCGAGAGACGCCGGTTCGTTGGCGTTCTCGGTCAGATAGAAACGATCCCGGCGATTGCGTGTGAAGCGTCCTTGAAATTTGTCCGGTCGCGTTCGCCAGAGCGACGGTGAACCAACACGGTCAATTTGCAACGACGGTGTGTCTGGAATTCCTTCGCCGGCTCGTTGCGAAGTTGAATCGCAAGTAAATCGACAGCGGAGGTGATAACGCGTAACAAAGCGCGATATTCCGATGGGCTGGAGCTGGCAAAATCTCGCAGCGTGCGTGGACGAGGCTGGAGAAAAGAAATTCTAGATCGTGCGAGGCATTTCCGAACGACGTCGACCGTCGTGTTGCGCCGCGGTGCGCAACGGTAAACGATGATCCACCAAACGTCCCTTCCACCGCGCTTTGCCACCGAAGCTCCGATTACCCGTGTCGCACGGCAGGTATCGAATGGCAGATAAGAGAGGGAGAGAGAGAGAAAGAGCGAGAGAGAGAGAGAGAGAGAGAAAGAGAGAGAGAGAGAGAGGAGGACACGAGGTGGCGAATTATTCGGTGCATTAACTTCTTTCGTGGATGGCCGATGGAAATGATTTCAGGTTTCGGATCGCCTGCTGGCGCGAACAAGGTGGAAGAAAACTCGAGAAACCTCGAGAAGGAAACGAACCCGATCGCGAGCAACGATGTTAACCTGAATTTGATCGAACGACCCTGTTTCCTCGCCAATTTTTCGCGAGCTGCCGATCGCGCGACGATCGGTATGCCAAATGCTTAAATGAAACGCGATTAACAGCTCGGCCACGTCTATGTTGCAACCTGTAACAACGCGCGTGTGATTTTTATCCAAGCAGCTGACGGTCGTTAAATCGGAGAACGCAATTACTAGTCGTTCTCCGGCTTATCGGCCAGTCGGATCACGGCGCTAACTTTTCTTCATTTGTCACTGTCCCGACAATTTCGCCGTAATTTCTTTCCTTTTGCGCGAGCCACGCGGGCGAAAAGGATGCGACGACGCGATTGAAATATCAAGCCCGCCCATAATCCCGGCTTACCCAATTTCAATTCTTTAAAGCGAGCTCGATGCCGCGATCGAAGCTCGATCTACGTTTCCTTGAGAACGATAGACGTCCGAACTCACCTGTAACAGAAAGACAAAGCGAACGTTAATTCACCGACACGACGATCCATCTTTTCTTACGATTATTCGCTATCGCGCTTCGCGTATCTCTGACGTAACACTAATTTCTATCTTCCACGAGAGAAGCACGAGACAAGTAGATGTAGTTTTATTTACACGTATCGGGGATGCTTCTACTTGTTCCCCTGTTATTCTAACCATCCGCAGATTTGTTCTTTGCTCGTGTCAAACAACGGATAACGAGTTTTCCCTCGAATGACGATAGAAAAAGTATTAGAAAGATTTGTCGTTGAAGTTATCGCGTTATCGAATCACGATTCTCTGTTTAGAATTCGTCACTGTCCGAGATGAAAAGTGGGATGAAAGGCAAGGGTTATCCAGAGGCTTGCCAAGACCCGGGAAGCCTAGTTTCGACTGGACATTCGCGAGGCAATATTTCCACGAGCGCAGGTATTAACCGGCGAGGAAAAAAGCCAAGGAACCGCGAGGAACGCATTCTTCGTGGCTGAGAATGGAGAATCGCGGGCGTAGTCGATCGAGTTCGGGAACTCTGCCAGTTAGCAGCGATCGTCTTTCATTTTTCAATTTAGAAGGCGAGGAAAAAAGGCAGAGCTCGAGGAAGCCGGGAACGCTGGTCTCCGCTCGTCTCCGCTCGTCTCCGCTCGCCTGGTACTCCCCCGAGCGCGACGCCACTTTCTCTCCACCGTCGAGGGTACTTGCGAGGGGATGTAATCGCACGGTAATTTTCTCGTGAGTTTTCTTACCCCTCGCGAGAGGACGCACTTGGATCAAGCCCAGTTGGCCGCGATTCTTCGCTTCTCGCTTTTGCCAACAAATGCCATAAGGCAGCAGCTCGGTACAAAGCCTTGTTACTTTGCATTAACGCCGTTGTTCCCGTCGATGACCTTTTCCCCCGGCGGACAACCTTAGAACTCGTCAAGGAGTAAAGATTTCGAATCGATTCACGGGGACGAGATATCGATCGCGTAAAAATAGAAAACGAGGGAAAACCTTGCCACAATGCGCGTCCCGTTTCCGACCCTCGCGTGTCGTTCAGGTGGATCCGACCCGAAATGAGAAGTAGCCACTCGAGAATTTCCCATCAAACGGGAAATTACACGCTTTCCTTCTTATCGCGTGAAAAATTCATCCCCGAGAATTGATCTTCCGAGAAATTGTAGGATAAAACACATTTTCTGTGCCCATGTCTCTGTGTGCACTTGTTACGCGATAGACAGGGCCTCGAAAATATCGAGATCTCGATGTTCGAGACGAGACGAGAAGATTCGGGTCGAGATCCAAACGATACCTCGAAAGTATGTCTCCGATCGAGAATCTCGAGATTCTTGAAAACATTTCTAGAACTTGAATCTTGATTAAAATTTACATAATCTAAATACCATCGTGATATCGAATATTCAACTTTAAAGGAATTTGCAAAATCAATTGCGCAGAATTATAAATTTACAGAAATATAGAATAAAGTCCTATTCAAGGTTTCAGTTCTCCAAATGAACAAGAATCTCGATATTTTGGAGAATCTTGACATTCCCGAGGCCCCATGCACCCCTGAGATCGAAAGTGTAGCTTATTACGTATATTTTGCAATTTATCCTCAGACTACATCTTTCGAATTTAAAATTCGAAAAGGCTAGAAAAATTTCGAAACGTTACTCATAACCAATCGCGAGATAATTAGATCAACGTAGACCTAAATTGGTTCACATTTGAAAGGTTTTTCGAATAGATGAATACATGTTGCAGTTTCCTGGTTGAATTAGGATTTCCAATGGAATCGATTCAGTGATTCGAGTCAAGCATTAGCATCCCCCATCCTAATGTAATAACGCGAAGTTACGTTTCCCTGCCATTACAGGCTTTGCTTCTAAAGCAATGTTGCAGCAACCTTTTAACTGGCTGGAAAGTGAAGGATAACTCTGAAGTCGAGACAGAAGACTGTGAAGTGAGGATTAAGTGAAAAATGCAGTATGCAGAATTCTTTTAACGCTGTACATTCAAAGGCAACGTAACAAGGTTGTTTTACCCGATAATGTTTCGATAAACGTTACAAGTTGCCTGGCACGATTGGTCGGGGAAAAAAACCGAAGACGACGCAGCCGAGGACTTCTCGCTGCAAGTCTTCGATTCATGAATGGATCTTCGTAAAGAGTAAAGGGGCTGTAAAAATAGTATCCGCCTTGAAGATGCTCAGACATTGACGTAAGGCTGGTGCACATAGAATGCAACGCTGTCTTAACCCTTTGCGCTGAAATAAGTCTGGTTCATAGGAAAGTCAATGGCGAGGTACACCTTACACCAAGGAATCGAAGGCATTCAAGCGTAATAACCACTTCCACCGCGACTCAATTACGAAAAACTGTGGGTCGAAGAAGCGTTTAATTTTAATCAGGCCTTGTATATTTTCTCCCAGGATTTAAATAAATTTCACGCACGTTGAAACGCGTTAAATATAATTTCAAACGCACGATACGTATATACGTACATCGAGAAATACGTAACAACGTTATTAGTGTATTTTTCTAGTATTAAACCAGGTGACAGAAGAGAATTTATTAATATAAATCTTTCAAATTTCCCGCATCCACCGAGATCGCAATACTCGCGAAATATCGCACTGCTGGTTTACGTTGTTCTATCAAAACAGGTGGAATAAAATTGGTCGCGGACTAATTAAACAGGCGATAACGCGAAGAAGAAAGGAAGAACGGGAATAATTGAATTGTACGTTCGGAGAGGCCGAGAAGAGGAATAGGCGAGAATGTTGGAAGAGGAAGAAGAAGGAGGATAATAGCGGAAGATTCACATTCTATTAAACACCCGCCGCGTAATACCCCGGAGCCAAAAGGATAAGGTACATTAAAGCAAAGTGGATGCTCGCGGCTGGGGAAGAAACGCTGCCAGCGGAAACTTTAAATCCAAGTTTCCAGCGGCGCTGAACTTCCATGCAGAGACGCGGTAAATCAGCCGGCTTACACGGGCCGCGTTTGTTTTATTGTTAAAGCCTCGCGAGCGAACACGGACAGAGTAAAGCAATGGCAACAATTAAGACGTATGTCACCGCGCGATAGCGATTTTACGGCCGTTTTAACGGCCCAAGGAACGCGTGCACGCGCATGCGCGCATCTCGCCGCTCGCGCACGCGCACCACACGCGCGAATTATTCCTCTCGCAGAAAATCGCGGAATTCGAATCGGCGCGACGACAAAGCTCCGGTGGGAAAAGAAAAAAACCGCAACGCCGCGGTTCCGGATCATTTACTTTCACGAGACGTCGTTTTCCGACCGTCGTATTTATTACATTTTATTGGATATCGGATTTTATTAGATATTATTTAACATCCTATTAAATACCGGCTGCGAAACACAGGCAGCCCTCGACTTTAGCACAATTCGTTCTTTCGCACATTTTTAAAGATTCAACTGTTTAATCCTCTACGGTCGGATGTCTCTTCTGAAGGGACATCGTGAGTCAAGATGGCTACGTTGTAATTACATTGCTGTTACGACCAAGCTTTGACAATTAAAAATACGAATGAAGCCTTCATGCATCGTGACAAATTTTTGACTATTGAAACTTACAACTTATTGACAATTGAAAAAGACACAGCATGTTATAGAAATCTTCATCGAGAATAGAAAAAAATGGGTGGTATTAAATTAACTCTTGTTAACTTTATAAAGGAAACACCCAAAAACACTTAACACGCCTCTTTAACTTCGTTATGTATACATATTGATAGATAAATTCTTTGAAACACAATTTTTGGTTCATATTTTGTTACATCCCTCTACTTTCGAATATTCAACATTCGCGCACGCTTTCAAGAACCAATTATGTGCGAAAATCGAGGAACTGCTGTATCCCATTCAGAATCATCATACGTGGTTTATCATGAATCAATGTATATTTGATTGCGTAACTGAAATCAGTGCATTCGGGTAGAAATTCAGTGTGAATGTTCCAATGTTCATAGTTTCTTCCTACTGTGAGCTCTGATAAGGTCCCACGATGCGTAGTCAACGAGAATATAGCATATTTGGACGAGCTTAGTTTTCCTTCATGCAAGAAACGTGATTCGCTTGCGAAAACCCTTCGTAGAGGGCGTGCGATTTGAAAATAGAATCTACGCGATGAAATTTTTCTTTATTCGATGGAAATTGTTGGATGAAAAATTCGCGAAAGTCGGAGAAAAAGTTCTCGGTGTTAAGATACAGCAAATTTAAACAAGCCTGGCACGCACGAAGAGAGAGCACGGGGATTCTTGTGCAGTATATTATCGAGCCGTTCCCAGCCGAAAAGCAACAAGTTGCCCATTCGACCCGAGTACCACCTCTCTCCCTCTCTCTCTCTTTCTCTCTCCGACCAATCTCCACACTAAGATGCGTCCGTGACGTTTGCTGGTGCTCGTGTGGCACCGTGTGCCGATTTCGCGAGGGAACACGCTTTATCGCTAATCCACGTCTTTTCTTCCTCGCGTGCGTTCGCCGATTCATTATCCAATGGGATCCTCCTGTCGGTTTTTTCCCCACGCAACTTCCTTCCTGAGGGACAGTGCCGTTCCACCGACCGTTTGCCGCGTTCTTGCGCGGGAAATTGACTTCGCGATTGACGGCTCTTCATTTGTATTCGTTTGTATTCGTTAAATCGCTCCGGCGGCTAAACGGTCCATCTCGATCAACCAATCGGGGACATTCGCTCGCGATTGCCACTTTCTTCGCATGGATTTTAATAATCGCGCGTTGTTAATTTTTATTCCTTGTTTTTACCAGATTCAAGTTTTCCAGCGTTTGCGATGACTGCGGTTGCACGGTGATTCGTAATTATAGTATGAATAATTAAAGTGGATACGTTTATAAATTGGATTACTAATCGTGTTGCATTTATTCCGTATTTCTCGGCATAACAATGTGGTTGTTGGGGATTATGCGGTAAATATTCCTACTACTTTAACACGTCGAATACATGGAACCACTGCTTTTATCAAAATTGCATCGAATACTTTGTATTAAATCAAATTAAGGAAATTCAAGAAAAACACGATAGACTCAAGTATAAACAGAAATGTAGAAATAAATAAACCGCAAAACCACGAGTTATCCTGCGAAGAAACCGGAAGACTTTGGAATCTCCTTTCAGTATGTTAATAATATGTAACTATTTTTTTTCCTCAATTCTCTTCTTCCTTTTTAATACTCTTATCAATGGGAGCAGATAAAATGAGATATATTCCGCGTTGGAATAAAAATATTCCATCTGCATATGTCTCGAAATTTTCAAGATATTTTCATTATCTAATAATATACGCGGTATCTCGAGTTGAATCTTCGATAAGGAACTTTTTCTAACACGTACTAGCATTCGTACGATTTATCTTCCTTCGATCGTACTCGTGACTAGTTGGTTACAATATCGAGGTGATAATTTGGTAAAAGCTTATTCGTGTCGGCGTTCGATTCGGTGCATCGAGCAATTACGGAATTTATCGGATTCGATGGAATCTCGGGTTGACGGTAGATCTCGAGGACTTTCGATCCTTCGTTCAAGCTTCCGCAATGAGGAATAAGCGAGAAAAAGTTGTCTCTGTCTGATACCAAATAAAGCGACCACGAGAGCTCTCCGGCAGACCAGACAAGTACCGGGTACACAACGCGTATAATTGCTCGGTCGAAAACAAACTTTACGACCGACTGCAGGCAGAATCTTAGGAAACGTGTTTCTCGCCATTTACATTTTCTGATCGCGTATCGATCGTAATTTATTCCGATACCGGCAATTAGTATTCGCCAATCGTAGTAATATCGTACGAAATTGATAACCGTCCGATGATTTTTGTACAATTTTTTTTTTAAAGCAGTTAAACTCTCGGTGGAAGTATCGCGTGCCATTTTCTCGAATTTTTTTACATCGATTATTCTCGTATCCTGGATCTACTTGGAGGAGATGCGCTTAAAATTCGAAGAGGCAAACGAAATTCCAGTCGCAACGGTCTTCAAAGCGACTGCAACCGGACAAACAATCGCCTAAGGCAAACTCGAATATTAAGTGAGAATAAAATTCAAGGATTTGAAGAGGGAACGTTGAAAATCGCGAGACCTGCTTCTTTTTTCCCTGCAGAATTCGTTTAGACGCGCAGGAAATTAAGAAATGGACAAATTACGAGCATGCGCGAATAATCGTGAAAGAATAATTAACATTTCCATAAAATGAAAAATTGCGAGTCAGCTTTCATAAGCGACTGAATGTCGTTTCGACTACGTTTCTGCACTTTACAACCGGTCTCGAATTATTCAAAAGACAAAAGTAAGAAATTATTTCCAACAGTGAATCACTTCGAACAAATTTAACGCTTTTATCTGCTTCGACAAACTTCTAAAATTTCAATTCCTCCATCGAAGATTATTTTTTAATTTGCACTTGAACTTTACGTACAGATATGATAGAAATGGATTATCTTTCTATTCTCTTCCTGGTTCCCAGTATTACGATTAGACCATTTTTAATTCGGTTATTTTATAATTCTTCCTCGATACGCGAACTTTTGCTACGCGAATATTTCAATCTTATATCGGTTTCCATTCCATTCTTTCCATTAACCTCGAATTATTATTAATTTCTTCTTCTGATACACAACTCAAACGTGAATAATAAATATCATTAACAACACTGTGAAAAAGAATGGTCGTTGAAATAAGACTATAAAAAAAATTTAATCGTAAATGATTCGATTTGGAACCGAGGAATGATTTTATCCAAGGGCAGGCATAAGTGGATTTTCATAAACCACTCGATACGATTTCGTGTACCCCCATACAACTCTCTAACCGTCCCATGATTCTCCTCATTCCACGTAACCCTTTTCTGTCCTTTTTTCGTTATTTGTGACAAGTCGTATAGTAAATACCGTCGCGTGCCATCAATTACAATATCCCCGCGCATCACAGGAATTCCACTGGGGGGACAAAAATATTTCGCATAAAACACGGAAACTACGCTCGACGTTTTCGAACTGTCCCTGCATTCGAAATTCGAGTCGAGCACTGAATCATTCGAACAATGTTTCAAGTGCTTCGACAAAATCCGACTTTAATATCTCCAAACTGATTCAATTTTTGGCCAGGTGCTTCGAGTACACGCTTCAAATCAAAAGACCGGTGTTTCAAAAATATATTCGTTCCAGAAATATTTGAAATATCTCTACGCAAACTAGTGCAAATATTCTTGCAAATTTCTACGGTCAACTATCTCAACGTAATGAAATCACGACGATACGAATCCAAAGATTTGCGTTTATACATACATATACTTTATCATCTTCGATATAGTCTCTTTTTTTAAACTTCCTAAAAATAATCTTCTTTCGAAGTTTGAACAGTTATGCATCTTAGTTACTTTTCCACGCTAAAGAAAATTAATCGAGCCAACAGTCTTAGATTTATTTTAATCCCAAAAATCCTTTAAAGATCAATTACCTTTATAGTATAACAATAATATTAGATATCTGAATGAAATGGACGCAACTTTTACAAAATCAAAATGTTCGAATTATCGAGCAAGTAAAGTCACTCTGTACATTTCTAACTTTTCGAGGATACGATCGAGTTAATCGTGAAACACCGAGGTTCAAGGAACTTCGTAAAATTGGAATAAAAATATTGGCGAAAAATATAATGGAAGAGGCAAGAGCGTCATGTCCTCGCACTTTCGCTTCTAACGTTTCGAGAGTATTCCGTCAACGACGCAGTTAGCGGAGAAAGATGGAGAATCGAGACGAGGAGCGTACGAATCGTTCTCTCCGGCACAAAGAGATTCCTAGCGCGCTGGCAATAAAAATAGCTCGGGGTAGGGGTTCGAAATATATTAGATAAAATATTTCGGCGACCGGCTTATTTTTCAGAGGCCGTGACAAGCGGAGCCCGGACGGCGCTGACCGGGGACGCCAATGCCTATTCGGTGATAAAGCGTCGGTATTCTTCGAGAATAAAATACGCACACGAAGAGAATGCGACTCGAATCCAGCGCTGGACGTAGCAACGGTGGTCAGAACGATAACCCCTGTGAAGACTCGGGCGATAAAGAGCCGGTTATCTGCGAGCTGGTTATCGTTTTCTCTCTCCCTGCCGTTTCTTCTTCGTCTCCATTATCCCCCACCAATCACGCGTCCGTTATACGCTTGCTAGTAATCTACCCGCCAATCACGTGCCATTTGTCAAAGTTGCCGGCCGGGCAACCTTTTGCATTAAAAACTGTTGACTTTCCGGCCTGGCAAATAATCTGACGTAAGAGCACACTTTGCGCTTTTATCCGGGGAAAACCGAAAAGCTGTTTCAAACATGGCATTCCTCACTCGCGATCGTATATTAGGTCGTTCGGAAAGTCATTTCCTTCTTTCCCAACAGAGGACACCTAATTGTATTTTTTCACAGCCAGCTTCACACTTCAGCTGCATCAAAAAAAAACCGAAATGACTTTCCGAACGACTCAATATTTTCAGCAGAAGCGTAACTGAGATGATTTTACCAATGAGAGCTTACCGTGAACTTTAAGATTTTGTTTGGAAACTTTGCTTTCGACTTACGATATTCAGTGTTCTTTCAAATTTTTGATAATTTAATTCGAGAACTCTGATAGGAAATTAAATAGTTTCGCGTTTAATATCGCGATTGAACAGCGCAGAGGAAAGAGGAAAATTGCGAATGAAAACATTCATGGAAAAATTCGTGGACGCGGTTTCAAGCGTTAAAACGTAATACCATAGATTCTCGTAAAGGCGTGGAAATTCGTAACGACATAAAGATCTTTGGGATGTTTTGCGTGCGTTTCGTTTTTCCAACGCACTCGTGTCGTTTTCCTATCGGCGCGTGGAAAATGAACCTAATTTAATACCATTCGATGCAATGCGAAACCTAACAAATTCCCATCTCGTTTGAAAGTAATATCGACCGTTTGGAAAAGCCATACGCGGAATTATCGAAAGAGAAAAATTAAACCGCCGTAGGGACAATAAAACCGCGAAAACCCTCTCGACTAAATATGGACAGCGCTGGTGGTGTGCATGAAATAGCAATTAGAAAGATCGACGAACCGATATCGAGACACGCGTACGTAATAACGTTAACGCGAAAAGCAAATTGTATATCGTCCCATTATGGTAACCAGAACAAGCGGCTGATCGATTGAAAAAATCTCGGTAATTGGCGATACTCGATAGATGCTCGTTAATAAGTATAACACGGGCCGCATTAGGTGACATAACACGCTCGCCTAAAACTTCAAGCGAGCATTAAGCTCGTTATCGCGTGATCCTAACGTACACACGCTCGATCGTTTCCTGAAACATTAGCTATATTACTTCACACGCTTATTCACCATCATATTCACCGTCCGCTAAACTCATTTAACCTTTGTAAAAAGAGGAAAGTAGAAAATTATGCATCGAGATCTTACGACGTTGGTATTCCAAAACAACTCCACGGACATACACCTAAACGTAATTCATTCATACCGATTCATTAACCATCGACACGCGAGTCTAAATATCGTAAATATACACACGAGCCATTCAAAGGCCAAAGTTATTCACTCGGCTATTTCGAATTTAAAAAGCTTCGCGAGTCAGAGTATTCGGCCGATGTTAAACAAATATCTGTTATTTATAAATGAACTACGAATTTCGCGCGAAATCGAATGTAACTAGCATCTCGATAAGAGCGAACGCGAAGTAGCTGCGTGCTTTCGCTTGGAATCTAAAAATGGAAGATCGTTTCGTAAATAAAGACCTACCGATCTTTACAAGCTACGTGTCCAATAACTGCAATCTCGCGACACGAGAAGGAAGATAAACCGAGAATCTCCGGAGCGTTCTGTGACGCGAAAGAACATTGGTTAAAGGTAAATGCGATCGTTTAGCGGCGTAGCGATTCGTTGGTAAGTAGCACGATTTTCCCGGTAGATGGGAAGATCGCGTAGGCGCGCGTGAGCGCGATAGAGGAACGCTTTGCGCTGATAAGTGGACGAAGGTAGAGCGTAATAAATATCGCGGCGATTAACAGTCGACAATGAGACTTTTATTGCGGCGCAAAGACGGAATTCGATAATCAGCCGCGCAAATCTCGCCGGTTAGTTTCTCGATCTTATTTATCCCGGTGCGGGTTATCCAGTCGATTAAACGGTGCATTGTCGAGCACGTTCCACCGACGAGTTTAATTACACGTTTCGGGCCTCGGATGTTTGAGTAATCGCGAACGCGCTCTAATCGATTCGCCGATACAACCTTCTACGCTCGTAACATTATCTCCTTGCAATTCGCGTGTGCACGCCTCCATTGCCAATTGGTTGCATAAAAGATGGGACGAGGAAAGAAGGAGCGAATCGAAAAAAATCCACGTTCGAAGCGTCGCGTTGTTGCGATATCGCGAATACGAAGTCGCTTCTCTCGCAAATATTCTGTCGGTAGATTAACGACAAAGTTCATGTTTTAATTTGTAAGGAAATAGCTTTACACTTTATGCGAATATAATACCAAATACGAATTAAAAAAATATTCCTGGAGGGCTCAAAAAGGTTTTAGACTTTTGTTTTGCATCAGCTTCGTTCGATTAATGCATTATTGGACTAATATTTATTGGGTTGTTTAGAAAGTCATTTCGTTTTCTTTTTATGCTGCTTAAGCGTGAAGTTGGCTGTGAAAAAATACAATTAAGTCTTCTGTTCGGAAAAACGATATGACTTCCCGAATTTAAGGACTTTCCTAATAAAAGGAACAGGAGTTAATTTTTTTATTCGTTCAATTTGTTCTAAGAAATAATACACGGATTTAAAGTTTTAGACGTGTTTTTCCGAATTATTTTTCTCATTTATGCGTCGTGTTTCTACGATACGGATGTTATCTGCGCGCATAAGTTAACGTGCAATTTAATCGAGTCCGCGTCGAGCGTGAATAAACGATCGCATCGGCGAGGAATTATGCGAAAGCAGTTATTAGCGTCTTCCGTGTTTCGTATTTCCCGCTATTGTCACGGCGCTGTTGGCTGTCTCTGTCGGTTTATCGTGAATTAGAAGAAAAGAAGGATTAATCTTAGGCGTGAAATTACTCGCGTCGAGTTTGCCCTGCACACGTAAAGCGACAAAGATCAAACGTAAAACGATCGTATGCATAAGGTGACGCGACGAATGTCGATGATGCGTTCTTTCACACCAACGTAACACTAGTTATCGTTTATACGTCGCGCCATTTCCTTTTCTTTTCCTCTTTTCTCTTTTTCCTTTTTCGGTCCGATAGCCAGGGAAATTCGCGTCGGTTGATATCGAAGCGTATATTATGGAAATGATGCTATGGTAGAAAATAAACAAAGAGGAGAATGGCTACTCGCGCGACGATTACGCGGCAGTATTAATTTCGTTAACGGCGAAACACGGTTACATGCACACACGTTCGCGGCTGTAGATAGGAGCGAAAGTGATGCAACGTTATCTCGAAAGTTTCAACGATTCGCGACGCACTTCGAAAACTTTCCGTGCTCCGTGCGAAATAGATTAACGTTCAATATGCAAATCGCGAGCTTGCCCGAGACATGGTCGACCGTTTTACACCCGATTATGCCCCGATTTATTTATTATCGATATTAAATTACGCACGCGATACCAGGCGTGCGGCGCGAAGGAGAAAAGGCCCCGTATTTCACGTGTCACGGCGCGCACGGTCCTCGTATTTTACTCGAAAGCCTTTAACGAGGAAAGATACGGTTCGTTAAAGAAGAATCGCGATAATCTGCATGCTCGTTTAATTTTGCCGAATCATCGGCGTCGCGTTACACGGTCCGAGGCGTTCGGGCACAGTAATGACGAAACGGACTGTATTCAAATTTGTCCCGTTCGTGTCGAAACCCTAGTCAGTCCGGTAAACCTTCTTACGAGTATCTTATCACGGCATACTTGTTCCGTGCTTGCCCGTTTTTCATTCATTCCCGACCGATGTTATTACCTCGATCGCGATCGATTCCCGAACCATCTGGGGCACGACGTTTCGCGACAACACAGTCAGTCGAATTTCGCGTACGTAGTAATCCCGTAACGTAAACGTCTAATTATTCTAATCACCGCGACGCAACCGACGTAGACTCGCGGTGGTACGCGATATTGCATCGAGATAGCATTTGACCCGTATACCAGCGAAGCTCGTCCGATGGTGTAAATGCTCGCGAGCGGCGAAAATTCGAGATGGTCTGGCGAAAGGAGGTAAAGAGAAGAGAAGAGAGGAGAAATAGAACGGCATGCGCGCGTGTGGGTAGCGGAGAAAAGTGTGGAAAGGCAGTGACCTCGTGGAAGGCAGGGTCCAAGGTCGTGAGAAGCCAAACTCCGAGTACGCAGCTACTAGCAGGGCAGCGGATGGGTAGCGCATGGGCAGCGCATGGGTAGCGACGTCCTTGGATTCTCGGCCCTTCGTGCAATTTACATTCGACTCGTAACCCGCCACCGAAGGCCGTATGAATATCCGGCACTGGCGAGCCTAATGCCAAGGAACTTTGTTCTCCGTGGTCCGTGTGTGCCCGGAGAAAAGGAAACGAGCAACCGGGAATAAATACGCCGTCATTAGCCGGGGATTCTTCGACGGTTTGGAGAAAAATTGACCGATAACGATGCAAATAAGCGGAATTGAAGGAACGGAATGGTGGCAATAGGGTAGGATAATAAACGGTAATAGCGGGCAGACGTGGATACAAAGAAATGGAACGGAGAGAGCCGGTGAATACGATGGAAGGAAGAAGAAGAAGAAGAAGATGATAATTAACGCGGCAGAGCGTGGCATGGCGTGTCTGGTAACCGATTCGAGATTAATCGTCTCGCATTCGGTAACATTCAATCGTCCTATTATATTATTTTATCGCGAACGCTTAATAATAAAGCTGAGACGGGCTGTGTCGGCCGCGTGTTAAGCCGATTGCGGCCGTATCGTCGCGTCTCCGAAAGAGCAACAAATTCCGCTCTCTATCGTTTTTAATAACCGTTGCAATCTACAGTGCCCGGCTTCTCATTGTATCTGCGTCGCGAGCAATAAGCCACGTCAAACAGAGCGCAATGATAAAGCGGCGATAACACCGCACGATAACTCCCGCTCGTCTCGTCACTCGAAAATTACAGCTAAGTTAATGAAACGAGCCGCGAGATACGCGCAGACACATCCACGCCGGAGGCTCGTTTCTCTCTTAGCCCCTAATAATTCCTCGCTGTCGAATTTTACCCACCGGCAGACAAAAGTCCAGCAGATTACCCAGCCGAAGATAACGACGATAACGCCGTGACGTTTCAACCTTGATGCTCGCGTGTCCAAATTCCTCCATTCTCGTCCAAGCCCTCTTTTCCTTCGCCTCGTGTCGTAACGCGATATCAACGATCGGTACGCGATTCCCTCGAGACACCTCCGACGATTTAACCGATTTCACCCAACCTTTCCACAGTTTTCGTCCTAAGTTTTCTAACGAGGAACAACCTTGGAAATCGCGATATCCGAATTCATTTCTCGCGAATCGATCATCTCCGAGGTGGAGTCCTAATCTCGACCTAATCGGGAAAGCCTTGAACTAATCGGAACGAGAGCCTCTTTATCGCGATCACGGCTATAAACACCGAAATCGTTATGGAAATATAAAGACACACCTGGAAAGTGGTTCGTTATTAGTCGATGTCACGAAAAACGAAGCTATCTGTACGCAACGCTGGTCCACGAGTTATCTGAATGCACGACTTTGACTTCTGAACTTTGACAACGATATCGTACGTTTTTCTTCCCTAAACCGCTTCGAAAATAACCTGATACTCGCTCGAGGAGAGAAAAAAAAGAAGTGAAACAGAAAACTCAAACGGAACGTGAACGTGTATTACGCGTAACGATTCTAAGAAACGAAAGGAGTATAAAAATCACTCCGGAGAGATCGGGCAATACCGACGATAACTGTAATAACGTTAAAAATAATGGGAAATGGAGGGAAATAAAGAGGTAAGCGACGAAGGAAACTAGCTAGCTGCAGATTCGAAACAACGAACGGAAGATTAAGCTACGTTCCGCATGCCGTCTCGTTATAAACTTCGTTGAATATTCAGCGGTAATGCAATTAAAGCTAATGATTAAGAAGAATCGTGGAATCGGTGGAGCGACGTGGAGATACCTCGAGGAAACTCGGTGTTAAACTTCCGCTAATGCAGTCGTACAATCGGAGAAAAGGAAGTCAGGGGTCAAACACGATGCGACGCGTGCATCACGAAACGCGATTCGCTGGTCTGCCACCGCCGGCGTACATACTTAACTATTTGCGTAGCTTCGCAAACATATTTTCAAATTCTCTTACGAACGCGAGCATAGCGCCGATAAATACCTATTTACCGTTGTAAAAATTTAACAACGTTGACGAACCCTACGATTCGTCTCCCTCGCTGCTTTATTGACAAAGATACACGGTCTGCTTGTAGATCCAAGTTTTTTCACTGATTGAGTGGAAGTATTAAATTATTCCGCGCGAATCCGTATAAGCGGATTCCGTTATAATCGTAGAAAAAAAAAAGTTACGATTGATTGCAAGGTTTCCGCGTGACAAATGTATTATGCACTTGCTATTGATTCGTTAGTGTACTAAACGAAACAACGCTGCGATAAATAAAGTAGTTTAATCGCAACGAAAATGAAATAATTTCGTAGGATGAACGAGATAAAGAAATTGAATTCAAGAAAAATCGCGTTATTTTGGAGAATCTACTAGACGGAGGATGGAGGAATAAATTCAAATAAATAATTATCAACAAGGGACCTAGTCATTTGCAATTTCTATCGCTTCATTGAAAACAGAAGAATTAACCTTTTGGGGTCGAATATCATAATACACGTGGAAGTATATTTATTTTCTAGAACGAAAGCTGCGTGGAATATAGCGAAAAATAATTTTAGTACTATCGTCAATGTTGTACGCATCTTTTAATTCGGAAAATTTCCCTCGGTTCGTAATTTTTAATTATTTTATACGTACTCGATGTACCGTCAACTTCGTTTCTCATCCGCAAAGGGTTAAAAGCAATGTCGACTCGTACCGAAATAAAACTGTAATTGATACATTTACTTCACTTCGTCGTACTACTAAAATTACTATCATCAATGCCCTCTGTGTTCAGATACCCATTAAAATCGGTTTGGATTAGGTTCTATTCTTAAAAGACAACTCGACTTTGGCAAATATCTGCAAGACGTGTAACGGCTGTCGAACACATCGTTACTATATAACACGATGACAAGTGTGATTCATCGTAAACACATACTCCTGTCTTTATACTCCTAATATCTCATTTATTCATCGTCGTTTTTTCCAACTACAATGTAATTCGATATAACGCGACATAACAGATAATGGACGGCAAGCAGGCGTAGACGTGACCCGAGACGTAACTTCGTCAGCCATTTTCCGCGGTCTCGAATTATATCCGGTTCGATAATAATCGATGAACTTCTTCGCGAATTCGAAGGCGGGAAGGGAAAACACGGTTAGGTTGTAACGGGAGAAGAAAGTTGGGCGACGCTTAAGCGAAAAGGAATAAATCGCGGCGGAGGACGCGGAGGGACGTATCGTTCAATTTTGAGACAGCGGGAAAGGCAGAACAACACGTAGGACATGCATGCTGTACGTTACACATGTCGCAAGAAAACAGAGTCATTGGCGTGACATATGAGACGATATCGGAACGGGAATGCCTAATAGAAATATAGCGCGCTTCTTCTAGATCACTTCCCTTCAAAGGATACTATTCCAATATGTTTCAGTCTGACAAACACGCGCATAACACGCACCTTATGGCTGTCTTTCGTTTCGCGACGTTTCAGGATAATTACGTGTTCAGCGGATACGCGATCGTTTAGAAATCGTGCGTAACATGGCAATTAGAGAGAAGTATTTATAGCGGTTATTGTGTGTTGCGAAATCTAGGGAACAAGACTCGAACTTTTTCAACCAATATAGGTCCGAATTAAGGTGATTGCGTGTTTAAATAAATGCTTTAATCTAAGGTAATAGTGTCCGATAGAATTAAGATCTTTTCTGCTTCAATTATTTCCGTGCTATTGCATATCTCGAATGTCGGATTAATCGAACGCGAGTTTAAGTACAAATACATTATTAGATTCGGTAAAAGCGTGTAAGATCTATAATAATATTTATGAGTTTAATCGATGTTTTAGTACCAATTTGGAATTAGTGCTCGAGCGAATAGGTAAGAATATTTATTTTTGAATTTCGCGAATTTAACGCGTTCAATGCTATGGGGTTCGCCGACGAGCTGGAATTAATGAAAGTATTTAAATTAAATAAACCGTCATATTCGCGAAATTTTCATTACTTTTGATGTCATGGCGACAATTTAAAATAATAAATGCACCGTAAAGCGCTTAAACAATTTTCTCCGTTAATAATATTTTTTCGCCGTAATGCACGTTATAATTTAAAATAAACGACAGCACTGCACAGCGAGTAAGACTTACAAAATACACCAACGATTAACATATCGACAATAAAAATATTTATGCTACCTAAAAATAAAATACAGTAACAAGATAATTATCGTGAGTATTTTTTTTTAAAGATAAAGACATTTGAAGTGTACGATTAGCTTTTACTACTCGCGACATTGATTCATCTCCTTGGAATACGTGACAAAGCTATGTACGCTGCATACGATAGAACGTCTTTGTGCAAAAAGACAAATTTACAAAATAAATCCCGCAAAATCTCGATTTTATCGAAATGATCGTCGGGAAACAGAAACGAAGATTTTCGAATTTAATCGACAGCTCCGATGTTAACGGAACGTCGATTCACGGGCTCACGTGTCTCTGTAGGTTTTCAATCGTGTTTACAAACACGTGATATTTAAAAAGATCATAATCCTGAATAATTCTCATTTACCTTCCTGTTTACGAACTTATAAAAAGGTGCAGATATAAATTACAAAATCAGACAAACAAAGTCATTAAACGTATACTTAATTCACATTGAAGCATTCGCGAAGAGAATTTATTAATGGATACATTGACATTCATTAGTTACGTTGCGGGCAGACAGTCTAATTACATGCCCTCGGGAATCATCGAGTGTTTGACAAGGAAAATAAACACCGCCGGTTATTTTATCGATTTACAGAATTTGATCTACGAGTTTCAGTACCTACGTTGTAAATTCGGAAAACGGTACTTGCATTAAATACACCCGAACCTTTACGAGGTAGGTTTAAGTACTCCTCTGCGAGTACTTTGGCAGAAAATAATCAGCACCTCCAAATATACTCCAATCTTAAGCAAACGGAATCAAAACTTTCATGAATATCGTATTAGAAGTTCTTTGAACGTCCTAATCATTCGTTCTGTTACTTTTAAAAGGAAATTACGCCGCAATGCGTAATTCAATTCTACGTGACCATGATTGTAATTTCTATAGAGCTTTTCTATTAACTCGTATAAATATAATAAATATAATAAAGACATATTACTTTTTCAGTCAAGAAGAAATATTTTGCACTTACAGAATAGAGAATAGAAAAACTCGAAATCTATTGCTCCGATGCACTTCGAGGAATGGGAAAAATTTCGTTGACAACTGTATTTACAGAAATGTTTCGAATTCCTTGGGATGGCGATTGTTTGGAAGAAGGGGCGGTCGGGTTTCACCGTTTATATAAAATAATTAATATTATCTTAGAGAAATTACTATCCAACAATTTTGCCTCTCCTATGGCTCCCAGCTAGTATAAATAAAAGATACGAATCTATTTTAAAAGATTCAAGGTTACCCTGATACCTTGAATAGAGAATACAGAAACTCGAAATCCATTGCTCCGATGCATTTCGAGGAATGGGAAAAATTTCGTTGGCAACTGTATTTGCAGAAATGTTTCGAATTTCTTGGGATGGCGGTTGTTTGGAAGAAGGGGTTTCTCCGTTGCGCTAGAAGGTGGCTAATTTGCAGGGATGCGTGTACGTCGGATACGTAGGTCGGGTAGGTACTGGTAGGAAGCTGGTGGAATGGTGAGGCGACGCGTTCGAAAGTACACTCGACCTTATCGGCTGGTCCCCCGCCGCGGCGGCAGCGCATAAAATGCCGCTCGATGGGCTCGTCGTTTATTTTTGGAACACGCTCGACCTCTCTCGGACTCGGTCCCCTTACTTTTCTGTACTCGCATCGTCGAAAATAGCTTGGCGCAAGGTGGGTACGCGAGAAAGGAACGGAATCAGAAGCGAGCCCCCGCACCTTTGCATCTCCGCAGAAACCAACCGACGAGCTTTTGGCCTCTTTTATGGACACCATTTCCAGGCCCGACACACGCGGTACCCCTTTCTTCCTCCAGCCTCTTCCAAGCCTGGTCCACTTTGACGGATTCCATGCAAGATTCTCAACCGACGAACGCGTATACTCGTGCTTAACACTAGGTTTACGGGGGTTTTTTGTAAACCTATTTCTACGGACACCCGTCAGATTTAGGGTAAAGAAAACCACATATTTTCTTTAAAAAACAAACGATGGGTTTAATTTGAAAACAATCGCAATATTAACAGACTTGATATAAGTTAATTAAATCTGTTAATATCGTATAATTGAAACTACCCATCCGTCAAATTGACGGGTCCCGTAAATCTAGTGTTGAAGTCCCCCGCAATCACATAATCTAAATCTCATTGCACGTCTCTTGATTGAAATCCGGCGAGGAATTAAGAAACGTAACGCGGAAACAAGAATTAAGGATGATGATTCTGCGATTCAAACGTCGCAGAAAAATTAGGGCAATCGTATCGGTGCTCAATCGTATGAAAGCTCTCGTACAGAAAAAAGGGTTCTGCGTAAAATATTTAATTCGATATTGTACCAATTCGTATTTAAGAAACCCCGATTGTGTCTACTTTTGTCCGAGTAAAAATAGACAATCCGCTACGTTTTGTATTATCACCGAATATGCGATTGTTCGATTTTTTGTTTTCTCTTTGGTATTTCTCATTAGTCAGTATTTGGAAAGAGGGCTCAATGAAATATCGTTCTTCGTTTCAGATTTACACGCGATTGTATTATAAAACATTGCCTGTGCGACACTTTTGTGTGGCGCTGTATACGTGTGGTTGAATCTACGCGTTTGAGCTATTGACTGAACGTGGCGCACGTATTAACGTAAAAGCCCGAAAATTGGTGAATTCTGGATTTTACCGTGGTGTGGTGGTAAAAGAAGCTTATAGCTGTTTCAATTTCGGGTTTTTATCAAATCATTTCGGCACATGCCAAGGGAAACCAATACCAGTTGGTAAGTCTGAAATACGCGACGAGTAAGTAGCGAATCATGGTGGAAAAAATAAAAAAATACTAGGAAGAGGAACTAGAAAGTTATTTACTATAATATAAAAACACTAGAAAGAGTAATTAAGCCTAGTCTGCAGAATGAAATGAGACAAAACCCAAACCAAACGGATAATTACCAATTAGTCTTGGCAAATCTCGCCACTTACGGAAATAATTTGGGAAAAGCTAGAAATTATCCATTTCGAAGCTTTTACAGTAATTTATGAACGTAACTCATTCGAATACTTTTGTAAACAGACAGGAAGCGAAAAATATGCACAAAAATTGAAATAAAAAAATGAATCGTCCTATGACAATGGTAAATGATTCACTGGATTATGGAGAAACATAAAACGCGCATAAGTTGAACGAAAAATGTGATTCGAGATAGCGAAAGATTCGATCTTGCTGAAAGAAAGATCATCTGTTAACCTTGAGGCAAATTTATTTTTTAGAGATAAATTTTATCTTTTGGATTAGTGTATTTATATTGCGATATGGTTAATTTATTACGTAACAAAGAAATGTAGGATCGAGTAGCTGTGAGCATCATCGAATGTCCCGAACGAGTGTGTTTAGGAATAAATAAACACGAGAGGGGCTGCGTGTAAGACGATTGTGAAAGAGATATCTATGATAGAGACGAGTGCAAATATCGAATGATGAGTCTAGAGGACTTGGCCCACTAAGGTCGAGGATGTCTAGGAAAGCATGGATGACGAAGAAATGTGTGTTCATTTTGTGAATGAAAGAGGGCAGCGTGAAACGTTAAATAGGGATGCAAAGGCGCGGGCGAGGGGATTGTATTTCGAAAGATGCAATAGCAGAATGATTCGGCAGCTGCAACAAAGCAGAAACCGATTTTAACCCTTTGCACTCGAGTGGCGACTATTAGTCGTCATGAAATATTGAAGACTCATATTCATTAATATATCAAATTTAAGATAAAATAACAATATTCGAAATATCGAAATCAAATAATACTACGTGTTAATTATTATACGATTCTCTACTTACCACTCAAAAATTAATATCAGTTTTATACCACTAAATTTATGAATTGCAAAGGGTTAATTTAAGCTCGTTTCGTATAGTAGTGCTATATTGATAATTGTAGAGGCAGGCGAAGAAAGGAAATTAATTTCATCACCCTGCCTGCTTCTACAAAAATTTTACCATCATTTTTACCACGTTTTATCGAAGTCGATCAGAGTGCGTTTGCGTCGGAGCTTCTGGTGAAACGAGCGATCGTCAGACGCCTACGTCGTCGGTGAACCCAACAGTTGAAAATCTCTCATAGGCGTGAAAACAAGACGCGTCTTCCATTGTGTCGGTGCAAATACGTCAGAGGATACGTCACACGCACGCGTTTCACGCTTAGAAGAAATCCCGCCTTTAGATTCTAAGCTATAGTCCGCGTGTCTTAACTCGTTCCTCGAGCTCGAGCCCACTTTATCGTGCCAGTCGTTTATTAATAATTTGCAAAAAGAAGTCCGGACGTAATAAATCTGTAAATCCTTCGAATTTAATTAATCGTTCTAACGCGTAACCGCCGCCATATTTACTACGACGTTGGATCAGTTAATGACCAGGAAACATTTCTGGTTGAAAGACGGAACAGTTATTAGGCTAACCTCGTTAGTTTAATCTCTGTGGAATTTTATTTGGCGCAAAAGTGTTCCTTTCTATTTTTAAAAAATTCAAAATTTCCCAATCTCTGGTAGAAATGTTACAAGCTAATGGCTACCGATATTTAGGTTTCTGGCACATTTATGTTTGTTTAAACGTCTACCCTTTCCTCGAAGTTTGAGGAAACGATAACACGATTGACTCGTTCGAGGAATAAAAATCAGAATTTGCGTAATGCATCAATTACTCGAAGAAATCATTTCGTTGGACCGTTTTTCCACCGATCGTTCACAAATTGACATATCCAGAGTTTCTTTACACGTGTATATATATTTCTCCTTCTCAGTCGCGTGTTCTATATCCTACCTCTCGCTTTCGACACTCGACGTTTCTATTATTACCGTCTTATTTATAAAATCCTACAACTAATCTGAAGGGGGAAAAAATGAACAGATCTCCACTTGATTCATGCGACATTTTGAGATCTTCGACTCACGTGTTACAAACGTAAACATTGTAAGAAAAATGTGCGCGTTTATTCCGAAAGCTTTCGAAATACACGGAAAATAGGTCTCCTAATCGGTTTTCGCAGTTTCACATCGACCAATAACGATGTTAAAATTCACACCATCATCTTATCAACATCCCACCATTTATATAAAGATTAAAAAAGTAAAACGATTCTATTAAACGTCAATAAAAGTTCCAGTTTTAATTCATAAATACGTAGAAATTGCGTTTCCTTTTCTCCAAAATTTCTACAGCATGCCCATACAAATTTTTCGAAATATCCAACGCCGAAATGCATAGAAAGTCAATAAGAAAGGTCGACGATGATTTTAAGATGAATCGTGCGTTCACGTAGAAGCAAAAGTGTGGACTTTCATCCAGCACGATCGCAGTCGAAATTGTCTCTCATTATCCGACACGCACTCGATGTTGAGGACGTGTGAATCCTCGTGACAATGATACGAGAGGATGATGATGCGTGTCTTGCGATTACGATAATCACGCTTATAATGGTGAACAATATGAAATGCACACGGTACTTGGGAGTAATTAATACACGGTAATTTCGTGAGTATACAAGAAGCACGAGAACCGACATGTACGTGCTGTAAGAATCCGTACACGTTTCGTATTCGTCGAAAAATTGTCATCTTCCGAATATCGATTAACTCGTTGTACTTTGTTCGAACAAGGTTACTCGCGAAATTCTTCCGTGTTTCGAATAATTAATTAAATCCCCGTACTTCTAGTATTTTATTTTCTTCTCTCTCACCTCGGACTTATTTTCAATCGATATCTGTTTTGGCGATACGGAAAAGAATCGCACTCGAAAATCGCAGTGAAAATATTTTCGTTATCCCCCGAAAATATCGGGAACGCAACAAAAACTTGTAACTGAAAAACGACTAAAAGGTAGAAAATAATTTTATCCGAGGAATCGAGATTTAATTTCGCATGGTGCGTTGTCGAAGCTAAAATATCAGACGTTTTTGTGCTACACGATAAATATCGACTTTCCATCAACGGGGATTTTACTGTTCTTTCGCAGGTTTTACCAAAGAGCTTACGTATATCATGCATATACATACCTCTTGACGAGGGACATCCTCAACCATAGTGAATATAATGAATCACTGTCGTGCAATTATTACGCAATCGTGCCAGGAAAACTGTGATAATGCACGAAATCGCGATGAATATTTTCATTTTAGTAACGCTATAATTAGCAATTTTAAACGCGCGCTATTCGCTACGAATAGCTGTTCCTCGCCGAAATAAAATTGAACTTTGCGAGCGTGCAGGTTTTCAGAAAACTTCATATTCCCACTTTTCATTAGCAAAGAAAATTACACTTTTTGTAATTCGCATTGTTTATCCTTCGCGGTAATATACTAATTAATTAAATTTCTTCTCCGTGCGTAAAATAATTTGCAATATCATAGCCGTTCCTTCGAGTAACCTTTCCGTAATATCTTACGCTACCTAAATGTACCTTTTCATTATTTAAAATTGGTAAGTAATACGTTTAATTAATTAGAAATGAGCTACCGTTACATAAAGTACAAGATAGCTGATACGTATGTAGCGAGATGTCCTTTCGGAAAATAATTCTACGTATGAAAATAAACGCAAAGCGACAAATAAACTCCTTCGATTAAGGATTGGTTTCCAAGGAAATTGAATTAAAAATTCATTAAATACACGCACGTACGTGCCTATTATATCTTTGTTCGACTATTTTCTAAATGAGACACAAAACTTGCATCACGCCTAATCGATTATCTCGAAAATATAACTTCTGAATTACATTCGCTCTCCTCGCACGCGTGTACCGTTCATTCCTGTGTGCTTTTATAGATATTATCCCGAGTATATCATCAGGTAAATAGTTATTATAGCTGCTCATTTTCTCCGTAACGAGACGTGTGAATGGAAGAGACAGGAGCTCGTGTCTTATCGCGAAACGTCATCGATTTCTTATAATTTTGACAACTCGCGACTTCCTGGTACGATGGAAATTTAGGAAAACGGCAAGACGAATACACTTCTCTGGAAGGAAAATTCTTCGAGGAAACAACGATATCGCTTAACGAAGCAGCGAACGTTGAAAATATTTTCCCAAATATACTTTCCCTTCGGTTGAACCGAGTCATCTGAGTTTATGCAATTACGCGCATCGATATATTAATATAAACATCAAAACATTGCGAGGGTGACTGAAATGCTACAACTTGTTTACGGGATGAAATTACGTGAATGTCCATTCATTGATCGACAATATTATTGCCGGCGTATAAGCGCACTCGAGTCTCACGTTACAAAATAAATTACGTTCACTCCGCCATATATGGAGTATGGTTATTTTCAAACTCGTTGCAACGGAACTCCCTCGTACGAGAAGGAAAAAAGAGAGAAGAGAAAAAGCAAACAGCTCGCGCTGTTGCCTTAAGCTTTATTTCCAACAATTCATATACGCAATACGCTCGCGTGTTAAACGTTGCCAATTAAACGCGCGCGTTTGGCCATCCCGTAAACACGTTCTAAAACTCGCGATCGAAAGCTCGCGTGTTATTGGATACGGGAAGCAGCGGATAATCGATCACGAGGAAAAGATGACTGGAGAACGTCCCGCTATCAAGATCCTCGGGCTGCTACTTAAAAACTGCCTCTGCGGTCGGACGTTTAAACGAATCCTATCTCTCGCGAGGATCAACGGGGAGGAAAGTAGGAAGGAGAAACTTTCACGGCGCGAGGTTTCTTTCGAGGGACAACGCGACACCTAATTATCACGCGGACCGCGTCACCGCGATAGCCAAACTCTCTCTCTCTCTATCTCTCTATCTCTCTCGGAGTATCGCGAGCATCGATCAAAGCGCCAGTATGAACTATCTTCGCGGCGCTGCGATCACCGGCGGTTTCAGCCAATCCAGTCCCCCGACTTCTACGCCTGAATTCTACGATCGCGAGTGTAATCGTTGCGCAAACCGATGAAGCGATAATTCGCAATTACGCATGCACGATCGACAGTCCGCGAAGGAGAATCGCTATACCGCTCACGGATCATAGGTTATCCTTATAACTCTGCTCTAACGCGCAATAGAAGTCGGCCCGTATTTATCAGGGAATATTAAAATGCTGCGCGTAGTTGGAATGCTTCGGTGCTGTCGTTGCGCGAAAGGACTGGGGAAATATTTTTCTAAGCCACTTCTGCGTCGCGCCAAGCCTTCGCGTTAATTGATCTTTCAAAACCTCTCGTTGCTCGCAACCGTTTCAACCATAATAGGTTATCACCTCGAAAACCCAACGCTTCTTACCGCGAAAAACTTCCAGGTGAAATTCAGATTTTTCCTTTCCGCCGTCGCGATTTTCGCGTTTCGGCCCGAACGTTGAGCAATCGGTCGATGAAACGGGCACACGATGCGTAGAAAACGACGGGGAAAAAAGTTCCACGCCTTCGCGATTTCTTCGCGACCTCTCGATTCGAATCCGAGTACCTTTAACGAGCTTTTTATTTTATTTCACGTTTCATCGTTTAGCCGGTAAATTAAACGAGAAACAAGAAGTATCCACCACAGCTATTAAGGCCGACTCGCCGTGTGCTGATATTCAATCCACGAACTTGTCTCTTATTACACGCTCAAGGAAACAATCAGGATTCTCGATCAATCAATGCAACAAGTTCTTTAATCAATTACCGTAACGTCGACGTCTACCTACCGGTAACGCGGGCTTGCCGATAATTCAATCGTTCGTGTCGTCTAAAGCAACAGAAATTAACGTCTACCTTCTCGACCCTAGCACCTTTTTAGTAGATATTTAACAACAAAAACGAAGGAATTAATCAACCAGAATCTACTTATCCGCGAAAAGAGTATCGATGCACAGATTCACCTATACGGAATGAAACTTAGACTTCCTATATTCTCGTTACGTAACCGATAGCATCGTTATTAGTTTCTCATTTACCTTGGCGAGAGGATCGTGCGTTTTGTTTGCTTAATCGCGAGGAGCGTCCAGGCCGTTACGATATCGCGATTGCCTGTTTGCACAGGCATAACACGCAAGACGCCGCGGGACGAACTTTTAGCGCGGATCCGCTCGGTGTTTAATTCGATAGCCGAAGGATGAAGAAGGATCGGCGAGAGCCAGGGTCCCCGAGGAAACGCGGTTTTCGAGTGTGCTGTGTTTACGTAACCGTTTCGAAACGGAGTCACATCGCAGCGAGTATCGGGAGCTGCCTATCTGCATCTGCATCTGAACGCTGTTAAAAAGTATAGAACGATTACGCAAGCCAGCGACCATACGGTACGCGGCTTTTGTGAGCGTAGCTAAGTTTAGAGCGCGGCGATACGCCGCGGCTACCACCTTCTTCCCGCGTTCCCGACACTTGTTGGATAACGAAACCACGAAAGCCGTGCGCGCACGGAAACGGTCGGAAACGGTCGGGAACAGTCGAGCGAGGCCGAAGAGGGCCGAGCGTGCTCGGACGGGACTGGCGGGCGCGAGTGGCGCTGGCGCGCGAAAACCGCGCGAAATCCGCGCGAAAGCGGCGCCTCGTTCGACCGGCAATCCCACGCGCGCCAACGCTTTCGAAAACCCCGTGGATCGATCCATCCGTTCACCGAGACGACGTTACACGCGTTCTATACACGTGCGAGCGAGACACGCGGCCCAACTGGACGCAAAGCGATCCTCCACGCGTGTCACGATCCTCGTAGAGTCCAACGATATTCGTCTCTCGTTTCGTGGAAAATTTTTCGCGAAACAGGACGAGCTACGGGGAAAAGTAAGAAGATAGACTCGATTTTGGTACATTTGGTGTGGCAATTCGAGCACATGGACGTAAAGCGATCGTGAACGCGTGTTACGATCTTCGTAGAGCCCAACTGTATCGTCTCTCGTTTCGTGGAAAATTTTTAGCGAAACAGCATGAATCATGTGAAAAAATAAGAAGGTGGACTCGGTTTTGGTTTTCCAACTGAAGCACATGATCGTAAAGCAATCGTGAACGTGTGTCAAGATCTTCGTCGAACTGAAGGTATCGTCTCTTGTTTCGTGGAAAATTTTTCCGCGAAATAGGATGAGCCATGGGGAAAAATAAGAAGATAGACTCGGTATTGGTGTGCCAACTGAAACACATGGATGCAAAGCGATCGTCATCGATCCGAGCGGTATCGTCTCTCGTTTCGTGGAAAATTTTCCGCGAAACAGAATGAGCCATAAGGGAAAGTAAAAAGATAGAGACACGGTTTTGGTGCATTTGATGTGGCAATTGGAGCACACCTACGCTCGAAACGTGTCACGAAGTACACTCGAGCGGAATATGTCAAAGGATCGGCAAGTTTATGCCCGGCGTGCCATTTGCGGCGATAATCGCGTGCGATCCGTTGGATTGTTGTACGGGATCCTGTCAGGTTTTGACGTAAACGTGTAATTAAAGAGCCAAGAGCCTGGAGGAATGCCGCTAGAGGGAGAGAGAGAGATAGAGAGAGAGGACGAGTGCGTAGAGATAGTGCGCGGCTGGGGATCGTGTTCTAATAAAAATGCGATAATGGCTGGCTTCGATAAATAAGCGAGAATAAACGATCCTTTAAGGTGATATCGGTGTACGGTCTGCACGGAGTAAGAGATTTGTTTGTTTTTATAATTAATTCGATAACTCTTGCCGATCGTTCGTCACAGATTACGCGCGAGTACTTTGTAATTTTATTACGCCAATTTTGCTAATTTATTTCATCAATTTAATCTGCACGGAGGATGTCCAGCGATAAGTGCAGTTCGAAATATCTGCTAAACGGTTGACCGTGTGAAAAAGGTGTTAAACGTATTTCCTAATCTTTTCTTCGTTTTTTCCTTTTTACCTGGAACGCGTTAATGCGAGGTAAACTATTTTTTTTGCCAAATTTGTCAAGGTTATTCGACGCCTGCGTTATCTCTTTTTAATAGATCGATGTATTTTTGTTTCGCTGCAACGATTCGAAATACAGCTTGCAAGTGACCCTGAAGTAACCATCGAGTCGTGGAAAGAACGTACACTTGTCGATGAACGCTACAAATTTTGATTTCGCTCTTTTAAACAGACGTTTTTCGAAGTTTTCAATTTTTCATTCAAAATTGGTGAGCGTGGAATAAAAATTATGCCACTCGTCCGTAACGCGTATCTCGTGACAATCTATATTTTCGCGTATCTCGTGACAATCTGTATTTTCGCGTATCGGTTCCTCACATTATCTTATAAAGCTCTCGAGATAGGAAATCGTATCCAAAAATACAAAAGTAAGAGAAAGAGGGAGGAGCGGAACAACGAGAACACGAAGGTTCTCTAAACGAGCATAATTATTAAACCGTAATGAGAAACGAATTCGTGTCATGCCCATTTCTGAGGGATTTTCAAACGACGACGTAACTTACGTACACGTATACCTCCGATAAACTCTGGTCTCGGACGAAAACATAGGCGAAACGGATGAAAAGTTGCAGGCCGCGGAAAATGATCGTAGAAAATAAAATTACAGTGGCGTTTTCTTCGACGTTTCCACGTTTCCGAGCACGTTTCTCCGGGAAATAAAGCCACGCTTCCGCGGGTTTATTATATATTACGCAGAGACGGGCACGTGTTTCTGGTTTCCCGCGTAAAACAAGCCGGTCGCCCCGAGGGTACCGTGCGCTAATTAGGATAAAAACCATTCGACGTGGAAAGTTCCCGTGTTCATGGAAAACTCTGTCTCGTCCTGATCGATATCACCGACGTTGACAGCCCGCACCTGCCATCTACGGTTACGAAACAACGAAATAGTTCGCCCGCGTGGTTTTCTGCCGTGCAACTTCCAACCCTCCTACCAATTAAATAATTCCAACCTCGTTTACGGCCGACCGTCTACGCCGAGCTTCGAAAATTTAAAAGAGCGATCTGTTACTACGGAAAATGTATCAGTATGTACAACAGCGAAGCGGCAACTCACCGTCACGTGACGAGCGTCGCTAATTAACGTTTAGTTTCGGAAAAACTGTGCTATTGTGCAATCTTACGAACGCCCGGCGAAATTTCCTGCGATTTTGCACGTTTGCGGAAACACGGTTTATTTCGCGTTTTCCTGACATTTTGGTGAAAAAGATTTCTGAAAACGAAAATAGTCAGGTAGCAAAAGCTGCGGTCGAAACAATCGCAATTTTGGGTATTATTATCGATCGAATGTGCGTATGCACGGTGGATCTGGAATCAGGGAGATTCCGTGGTTCAAAATAAGGCGATAATCAAGAACTGGAGGTCCTTTTTATATTTATTTCGTATAACAACTCACTTGCTAAGGATTGCAAACGATTGCTAGTGATATTAACTGAGATATAGTTTACATAAACTACACTAAGTTTTATCCTACGAATTAAATTTCGTCGAGCTTCAATTCGTTGGAATATCGAAATTAACAGCTGACATCGAAGACTCAAATAATATACCTAACGGTAAATAATGAGAAACATTGTAATCTATATAAAAGCAATCGCTTTGGCGAAATCCGTAACCACCACTTAGATTCCCGAATGTATTTTCCTCGAAAACGAAATTTCATCATTCCCCTATTCGTACCAGTAACTTTGACCCACCCTGTATACGTTTCGACTAGCTAACTGCCCCTAATTTCCCCATTTCCATAATCACCAACTCCACCAACGCTGTCGTCACGTTGCAAACAAATATCGAACGGAATGCGACCGACTATCCCGTAATTTCCATAAACACGCCGCGTAAAGGAAAACCGGGAAGAAAACTCGGCTCGTCTGCTGAGTACGACCAGCGCAGCGTTTCGACGAGTTAAACTTTGTCCGGTGAAAAAAGCGTGGCTCGGATGAACGCGAGAGAGGAGAGGAGAGTAGCGGAGAACGGTTTGGGTTTGGAAGAAGGAAAGAGGCGCTTGGGGTTCTCCCGCCACTCGGCTCTCGGTTGACTTTGACCCCAAGCAGGCGAACGCTAGCGAGACGGTGACGAGAGGAGCGTATAATTATGTACGGGACGAGCTGGTACACAGAGACGAGCGCGTCGACGCTTGGTTACGCGTATACTCGCGCTAGCGAGGAGCGAGCGAGTCGGTTGGAATTGCGACGTGAGCAGAGAGAGCCTGGTCGTGCCCCTCTCGTCGCGCCTCGCGATTGGTCTGCTGCTAGCAATCGGCCTACTACGCACCAGCGGAACAGAAGCGGTGTACAGTCTTGACAAACAATCCGGAGTCTTGGCACCGACGGACACGCGTCCCCGACCGGATGGTAATCGCGGATCCAGCCAATTATAGATCGGTCCACCGACGATCGGCCCGATCCCATCGGCGCAAGATAAACAGAGGATCACACACCGGTGAGAATTCAAGGATGCTGATTTAGGAATCGGGAAAAAATCATTCACGGCTCCGCTGCTGATAGCGATAACACCGCTTCGGGGAAGAGTAGCCTTGTCACCGACAGATGTTTGTTACCGGAAGCTTATCAGAAAACGAAACGAAACGACACTTGCGTGGCAGATAATTAACCAGCGACTAAAGTACCCGCTCGCGATATAACAAGCGTAGCAGAGAAATTCGGGGGAGTTTCGAAGGATCGCCTTGAACGTGGAATTACCTTCGCTGGGAGTAAAACGAAACGTTTTTCGCGTGCTCGTGGCTTTTCAATTATTTCCTTCCTGTTCCGAGGTTAACGTTGCGCGTTCACGCTTTAAAGGTCGAGTTGGATCGGTAAAATTCCAAAGAAACGTATTTTTTTAACTATTTCTTTAGTTTGTGTCATTTAAAGGGGGAAAAAATGCTTCGACGCGAATAGAAATTCATCGAGCGATTCAAGGTTTCGACCTTAAACCTTTGCAAATATTAATGGCAAATTTGTCCGAAAGAACTTTTACTTTTTCGAAGCAGAATAACTGTTACTCGTCCAAGTAGAACTCTTTTTCATTTTCGAAGAAACGAAAGATTTCTACGTATGCGAAATATGCAAAAAAGTTGATTGAGAATTTTACAACTGCTATGAAAATAACCGTTATATTGGAAGGAATTGAAAACAGCAGTTTGATCGAAGCCATAATTTTAACGATCGAGGCTAATTCCGTAATCCGAGCCACGGTAATTCCATTTATTCCCATCTTTCTTCCTTTTCCTTTCCGTTTCGCGGCGATAATTTGCTGGAAACATGCACACGAGGAAAGACGCGCGTTTGTCTCTTTATTCCTTAGGTTTACACTGCGCCGAGGGTAACGATGGTTTGCGTAACCTAGATAAGTGTTTAGTCACTCGTTATTACACCCTTCTGACACGATTAACTTGTTTCGTGACCGTGGATCGAGGAAACGTCGAAACGTGCGTGATAATCGCGAGATATCAGCGCAGCTCGCTGCACGTCCCGGCTTATCGCATAGCCGATCCGTACAATTTCTTTGCGATCGTTTGCATCGATTAGCAGACTTCCGTTTTCGCGTAATCGCGCAAAAATATCTCCCACCGATCTTCCAGCGCTCCTCTGCCGCGATATTTCTGTCGTGGACAATTTATTTCCGCGATTCGGAGACGCGGAGGAGACCAGCGAAAGAGAAACGGTTTTCGCGGAGTCGTTCGATCGGAAAGGACGTTTTGCTCGCGAGGAAAATTCGACACGCGTTGAATTAAGATACCGAGCGTAGCCGTGGTCGATGGAATCGATGTTTGCCGAGAGCATTATAAATTATATCTTCCACGACGCGCGAGATCGCGACGCGATAAGCGTACTCGCGCACCAGACGCCGAAATACCGCGCCGCGTTACCGATATTTGCACAGTTGTCTTCTACACGTAATATGCAAAACACCTGCGACCGATTCTCGCCAGGGGCGTGTCCTCTCTGCATTTCTTGGAAATCCCCTGGTTTCTCCACTGTAAAAACGCGAACGGTATCGATAACGAAGGCACGGACGATAATACGTCAACGAAATCGACGTATTATTATGTGCTCGAGTATTTTCGTTCCGCGACCAACCTCCACGCACTTGAGCTAACACTCGCGCTAGGGGGGAGCAAGAAACACTTTAGACCAAGTTCAGGCAGATAAGAACGGTATCGAACCAGCTACGCGTACACGTTTTATGCAAACACGCGAAAGCAAGGCGGGAGACTTTAGTCGATGCCCAGTTTCACGAATCTGCAAGCCGATGAGAAGCTACAGATAGGCAAAAATGCCTCATGTTCCACCGACGATCTCTCTTTCTCGGGCCCAATGAGGCGCAGGGCCCGACAGAGACTGATTTTTTACCCTGCGCGTTTGAAAATTATTTTTAGCGGATACAGCGTGGCAAAGAGGAAATCGCCAAGTCGAAATTGAAATGAACGAGTTTAATTACGCGAGCGCTATGCTTCTGTTACTCGCGCGTATCGTAAGCGCTTCTCAAGCGTGTAGAAAGAGCGCGTTAAGTTTTTAGCAATTTATACCTCGAGGAAGCTTAGAATAAAACGATCGAAAGCGATATGCATCGGACTTGGTTTATGCGAAAGCATCGCGATAGTTTGAAATTAGACGTGTAACGATTGAAACAGGAGGAAGATTCGTAAAGTTAGGATTACGCAACGGTACGAGAGACTCGTGACGTTCATTTTCAACGAAATCGAGCGTAAATCGTGGTTAAAGCCAGAGAAATGCTGGAAAGCATCGAAATGTAAAGATAAACTGTGATTTAATTATGATGAGTGGCCAAGATGATGTTATTTGATACCTTCCCTATATAATTTTGCAAAGCGAACGAAATGCATATTGAGATAAGATAGGTCGGAGTTTAAAGTTTCATATCTATGTACGTACGTACGTATCTTTAGAGAGAACTATCTGTTTTACATTTTAACGACACGTTTAATACGGAATACTTAAAAATAACAGCAGAAGCTGACTGGATCCGCGGTGTTTCTTTGCACGCGTTATGCGTGGCTTTGAAATCCGTTATCTCGATATCGTGCAACTGTCGCAAATTTCGCTTGTAATAACCGAGAAGTCGATTTCTACGGAACGTGAGCGTGAAACAGACGGAATTAGAAAAGTTCGTCAGCCTTTCTTGAATATTCCGCGAGTGTACCTACTCTACAATCGTGCCGCGAACTATAATGAGAATAGCGTGTAGCCAACAATTACCACGGTAGACACAACCTACATCTTAGAAATAAAAGCCCGCGTGTATCGCTGTAATTATCGCGTTTGCCCCGTGATTAATAAATAACAACAGAGATTAAGCCGGGGTTTCGTCATAGAGAAATGCTGGAAGAAATCACGTAACAGGGATTAGAGGTTTTCGCGTTGGAAAGATTTCGATTTTATACTTGCGCTTCTCGGGGTATGCAGAACGTCTGGCAGAAACGCTCATCAGGTTCGTATATCATTTACGTGTAATTCTAGTAGACGGCAAGTCCTGCACAGTCTCATTCTACTACGTATGCCGGCCAGCGTAGTATTACGTGGTCTGCTAGAAAAAGTTTCCAATCTTCTCCTATAAACAAAGCTTTATTACACGTCCGATGAAACCGAACATCGCAAAGTGCTCTTCTTCCCTCGGTCTAATCGTCGAACGAACCACTCTCGGAATCCGCGACCTCTCGATTTTATTTTTGGAAAATTTCAACGCGATCGACTGCGAGTTACGTAGATCGAGAGCATCGTCGGTGTTCCGAGCGATTATTAAAAATAAAACGCGACGAACGATAAAGCGGTTCCAAGTGGCTGAAAAATATATCTTATCGGTGGCGAAATTTTTGCGTTACACGTAAACATTAGGTCGTTCCGAGTCGGTCTCTGTCCGAGAGACGCGAGAAACGATTTTAATAAGAACCCGGGCGAGCGGAGCAGACATCGGTAACGACCGCTGGAAGTTCTGCCAAGAGACGTCGGATTAGCAATGCTGAGTACGCAGCTACGTTTTCGTGATGCAACGATCGATGTGTCGCTTTCCACGAATCGGAATTTTTCCTTACCGCGATCGTTTTAGGGCATTCGGGTGTAGTAATCTCGACTAACAAGTCGTCCTTCGAGAACGGACTCGTGACAACTCGAAAGCCAGTGACGAAAGAAGACGCCAGCCTCCATTCAGGAAATTCCGTTCGGCCCGTTGCGAGGTTTTTTCCACGAGTTTCGCCAGTTTCCTCGCTTCGTACCCACGCACGTGGCCTCTCCTCGTCTCCCGGCAGATGAATGAACAGAAGAATTCATCGCCGAGCCGACCACGTTCCTCTTAAACCTTTAAATAACATCGGCGACGCGACTTCTACGGGACTTTACCATACGTAATTTATTCACCGAGATTGCATAACGAGCTTCGCCAGAAACTGTTTACTCCCGAGAAATCCCTGTTATCGAGCTCCGTCGCGTTAAATCTTAAACTGCTGGATATTAGAATGGTGGGAAACGCGAGGGGCTAGCGCCTCGAGAACCTTTCAACGTTTATCGACCGCTGGAATCGCCGAAACCGCCGAAAAAGGCGAAAGTTTCTACGACGACCTTGTCCGGAGGAACTAGCCCCGATGATGCCGGGCACTCGTCTTCCCCGCGTTTACGAAAGCGTCTATAAATCGTCGGTGATTCGAGGAAACGCGATTACAGCGTTACCTGTCCGCGCGACACAATCACGGCTGTTCGAACTCGTTGCAAGTTTCCTCGGCGCGTGTCAACTAGGTTCAAGAACGCGGTGTTGGAGCTGCGTCGGATTGCGTCACATTTCAATGATCCAACAGGCGGGTGTATAGGTCGCATGCGGACACACGCATGGGGCCAGGCGACACGCGCGCGAGAATATATTATATGGGACACCGTGGCTCGGGGGAAAAAGAAGGAATGACGGCGATAGGAAGAAGGACGAGCCGAAAGCAGGGACGGAGGAAGAGGAAAGAGGAGGGGCGAGGAGGAGGGAGGCGAAAGCGTGGCAAGAGGAACGAGGAGACTGGCAGAGAAGGGCGACTAAATAGCACGCGAGGTCAGTGCCTCGAATCGGAGATCGGGCCCAATCAGTTTGAAGCAGATAAAACTCGTGTCGTAGTTTCCAGCGAGGTCTTTTGCTTAATGAACGACATCGTTCCAAATGAATTTTCATATTAAGCCTTCTAACGAACCAACGACCGTGATTAGGACGGTAATTTCTAACTGGAAATTCGACGCCTCCGTGGTCACGCGCGGAGACAGACAGGGACGAGACGATACCGATTCCAGACCCTTTTCAAAATCCTTCGCATTCCATTTCCACAAATTCTACACGCGCTAAACGGCTAAAAATTACACCGATTACGAACTGATAACGAGTTAGACGAAACATCGAGGGAAAATCACGGGAATACACATTAAACAGGACCGTTTATGCACGCGAGCGCGACGAAAGAGAGCCAGGAGAGATTGAAACGAAAAATACAAAGAATATACCCATAGGACTGAGATGCATGACTGGTTGGAACAAAAGAAACCCATGTTCTACCCTCTACGGGGATTTCGCGTACACAGCTATGGAAATAGCAGAACGGGTAGACGTATCGACGCTATACTACGCTATCACTGGTTGATCTGACAAGAAATTGAATCCTTCTGAGGCAAAAATAAACTGACAGCCACCGTCGTTCTCGAAGTTAACAAGCTAAGCTAAACGTCGTACTGGTTTACGTAGATTCGGTATTAAAGAGGAGAAATTCACGTAGGCAGTGGGTGAAACGTTTCCGCGTTTTCCACGGCGAGTGTCTCGGTTAGCCGGATGGTGGATAGAGTCGGACTCGAGCGAGAAATCGAGCCGAGTTCTCTCATCGAATGCTCCGCGATCAAGGCCGTTTCCCGGTGCACGCTGGAAAAACTGCGTCCGCTCGCCGCGGGATTTTTCATTTATTCCATGACGGAACGCGGCGAACGGAACGGCGAGCCAGGGTACGCGAGGCAGAAAACCCGGCCGTGGGCTTTTATCGCGAAGAAACGCTTTATTAGATGCCTGGCCAACAAGCGTGCAAGGGGTGCGTGGTATTCTTGTAACAACATTGAGATAAACCGCGACGCACACGCTCGCAACGTTGCACGCTCGTCCGTGTGTACCTTCGCTCCGCTCCGCGCCGCGCCGCTCTCTGTGTCTGTCCGCGAAGCGCAACATACGTAACGAATGTGCGATACTCATTAGGAGAGTCAAGGGTATGTTACGTGAAGAGTGCGGTTACGCTCCGTGTCTGACATTACGTCACCGAATGTGCATCTGTCGGTGAACACGCAACGAGCCGGGCGAGTTTAGCACGAGGAACGTGCAAGCGCCACCGAAACGCGATACCGACTCGGTCGGTTGAAAGGGAAAACGTTTCTTTCGCTTTTTTCACGGCGTTGCTCGATTTTCATCCAGCGGCTACGCATTACGCGGCTACCGGCCACCTTCCTTCGACTCCCGCCATTTTTCTCGCCGCGCCACACGCCGACCATCTCCGTTTCTAGCAAATTTCGTTTCCATCGCAGGTTCCCTGTGCAAGGAATTCTAATTCCAGACACGTGCTCGTAAACCAAAGTGGGTGTGTCTTTCGGCAGACCGGTATCGAAAGTTACCGTCGTTAAACCGCGTTTAGCAGTGATTAACCAGTCGTTTGTTAACAAGTCGAATTTTTTTTTACTATCGTCGATATATAGGTGTATGATATACGATCGAAGGCTGCAATAGAGATATACGATTCGTTCGATTATCTCGAATGTTTCTGTCGAGTTGTCGAAGGCAATCGCGAAATAATTCCTTCCTCGTTTATCCTTTACCGTCGTTTTTAGCGATTTTGTAAGAATTAAAGATTTGCGATCCAGTTTCCCGTTTATATTCCATTGTTATCGATTGATAAGGCGGAATACGTTTCCTGTCGATAATTAGAAGGAATTCGTAATAACAATATAATGTCAAATACATGGAGATTATTGGAAAGTGGTTAGAAAGTGTAACGAACTAGATTATACAACGAGACATAAATAAAACGACAATTACAGATTCCAAACTATTAAGCAATTTTAATCGTAAAGGAAACGTTTTAATTCTTCATTTTTGATTCTAAAATTTTGCCTTATTGTTAGCAGTGGCTTTTCCTCGCTTCGTTTCCTACATACCAGGTACAAAAGTGTAAAACAAGCATTCTATACATTATAAAATAATACGCGGTGGAGTACTCTAGAATATTTGTTACGTAAGGACATTTTTCGTACCGAGTTTTCACGATGAGGGCTCTTCCAGACATTTTCTTAAGCTCGAAGAAGCTCAAGTTCCAACGGAATGTTTCCGAAAACCATCGCGTGGAACAAAAGAGACGAAAAACGTAGAGAAAGACCGCAGTTTAAATGAAAAAAAAACGCGCATTACGAGTCGCGAGTCTGAACCATACCTTGCTACGAAGACATCTTCCCGTTTTCGTCTTATTTAACGCGAAGGAAGATAATAGATGGGGCGATAAATTACGAGGACTAATATTAATATTCAACGAGGCGGAGAAACGTGGAAATGTTAAAAAGTCACGTCACGAAGTAACGGACGTTCCCGATCAAGCCCGACACTTTTACCATATCGCGGGAATCTCTGATGTCGCGTTTCAAATGACGTAAGCGTCTGTCGAGTTTCTTGATTACTCGATGGAATATTTTAATTACCGGCTGTCCACGTGTTACGAAGTCCTTCGCGTTCGGATTTCGAGTCTTCCCCGGACTTTACCGTTCGCGATCCGTCCACGATAGCCGGCGCAGAAGCCGAGCGAACAAACGCTCGCGGATTCTCCGCCGTCCGCGAATATCAACCATGGCTAACGCGGAGATAACGAGGACATAATTACCAGAGACTCGGCTAATCTCCGTGGCTGGTGTCCCACGTAACATCGTGAAACATTGTCACGCGAGAGACGAAGAGAGACCGGCCTCTCTTTCCGAACGCGAAATTCTCGCGGATTAATTAGACGCAGCTTGTCCGGAGGATCGGTAGACAAGGCGCGGCAGCGAGGCGATAATTGCACTTATTCGAGGGTGACACGACTCGCGGAAGGAATTCAAATAACAAGAACCTGTCGCGCAGCGCGCCTTCTTCCAGAGCCGGGCCGAGAAAATCGCCCGCGGCGAGAAATTCTGCGAGAGAAAGGTGAACCGGCGTTCCGCCGACGGATCCGATCCGATCCGATCGGGCTAGGCTATAAAGCGGGCCGGAACCATTCTGTCGCAATTTACGGCAAGTGGAAATCGCAGCCTTGCTCCAGGCAAGGTAAATAGAGTGTTGACCACCGCGAGTCGCCTTTCCGAAACCGAGCGGCGGAGAACAACGGAAAACCAGCCGCGACGCGTTACGAAACCGGCGCTTTTTGGTCAGCCTATCAAATTTATCGCCGCTAAATATAAAACAGCCGACCTACTATCGTTTTCGTCGCGTTTCCACGAGGATCCGCGATCCTCGCCGGGGTCTTTGCCACCGTCGGTTTCGAGGACCGAGCGCGTCGCGGAGAGAAGCGTCGGGTACCAGCCCGACCGTGTACGGACTAACGAACGCTGGTCGGTCTGACGCGGCAAGGTCTAATTCTACTGGTGACCGACTGGTTTTTGGAAATGCTCGGATGGGACGAGGTGGCTCTGGTTCTCGTTCGACTGGCGTCCGATCGGAGCAGGTGGAAAAATGGAGGAGCGAAAAAAGCGGAGGATGCTTCCTACCGGTCCTGATCGCGGCGGGCCCGAAAGTAGGCGGAGGGAGAGATGACCTCAAGATGATGATATCGGCAACGTGGTCGTCGCAGGGTCGTACGCGGAGGCAGGCGGAGAGAGAACGAAAGAGACGAAGGGAGGAGAGAGAGAAAGAGAGATAGAGGGCGGAGGAGAGGGGAGGAGGAGAGATGGACGAGAGAGACGCGGCAACGATGCCAGTGTTGCCTCGTGCAAAAATAACGTGGAAAGCCTGCTTTAAACTCAGCCGACCGCGCTGTGCTCACTCGAAATATACGCGGCGCGCCTCGCGCTTCCACCAAATCATTTTTAAATCTCATTGAACAGCAGACGGTTTGGAAAATTCGCATTAATTGCGCCACGCTTCGTTAATGACGGCTATGTAGTAACGCGTCTAAATACCACGCGACCGACGCGGATCCCCAAGCGTCGGCAGCGTCCGCGTACACGCCGTAAATGGACGCTCCGCGAACCGATGCCTCCAAGATCCTCCGCTTAATCTCTCCGCTTCTAAACCGCTCGATTATTTTTAGAGAAAATTCGATCGGCTCTCCGTTAAAGCCCACCAGTGGAAACGCGATCGAATCCACTCCGTTCGAACATCTGGCGATTCACGGAATTCACGGCGAACTATACGCGTTCGACGATACGCGTTATCCAGTGAAAGTATCGGATCTGCTTCCAAGCTTTTTCCGAATTTCTACGAATTTTTACGAATTTATCTGCAGCTTTCGTCTTCGATCTCTTGCGATCTATATTGGAAAAGATTGCGAGTACGTTCAGAGATGATAAGATTGAAGGCAGAGGAGGAAATGAGGGATTAAAAGTTAGGCGTGAATCGGAGGGTTTGGTAACGCGTCGAAGCGTTGCCTTGGAAGCGTTTATTGCTCGGCGAACGCGAAACATTTACGTGGAAGACGGAACGCGTTTTTTTCACTCGGTTCGAAACGGCATAAAATCGAGAGAGTGTAACGGCGAAATGAGAGGGCACGGGGAAAGAATAGCACGTTTGGGGATAGCGAAGATTCTCAGACGATGTCTACGCAGTAGGAAGGGTACCGGATCGTTAGGGCACGGCTGTCTAATCGTGATGGAAGAATACCGTGTTCAGAGCTTTGTAATGACGGGTAGGACTTGCGGCAACGAGTACTAAAACCAGACGGATGAGTGACCTTTGCCGGTTTCACGGCTCTAGAAGCTTCTTCTTCGTACAGGCCGGGATTCCACGGCTTTGAGAAATCGGGCTCAGCCCGGCGCCAGTATTGCTTAAGGGCTTTTCACGTTTCGAACCAACCCGAGGAGACCTTTCCTCGCCTTCCTGTTTCAGTAATATCCGACGGGTACGGGCATTCTTTGTGGATATCCTTGACTGCTTTCCAGCTCCAAGGTTGAATTTTCAATCAAAATTTTCAACCCGACCGTGCAAGCTTGAGCAATCGAATCACGATCCCCCACGGAATTCGTCAAATCCGATTGACTTATGCTATTACTCCGGCAATGCGATATTGTTTCGTTATGTTTGCTTTATTCGCCCAGCGCCGCGGATATTTATTTACGATCCAGCGAGAAGTTTGCAACGCGTGTAAGCCGGTGTTATCACCTGTTTCATCGCCAATTATACACACCCTGAATAAACAAACTCGGTCCCATAACGCGTCTACGATCGTTCCTTTAATCTCGGTATCTCGTAAACGAATAAATTACGCGAAAAAATCATTTTCTACTCGAAACGCGCTTACGCGTAACGAATACTTCGAAGATCGCACCGAACGTAATATAATCGGAGTAGAAAAAGAGTCTATAAGGATCTATGATACACGTTGCATCGAGCAATGAAGAAGCAATTGATAAAAGGCATCGAACTTGCAGTTAGGGTCGCCCTCGTTTGACAAATGAAGATGGAGCATGGATCGGAGATATGAACCCTCGTATAATTAATGGATCACCCTGTTTGGAATCTGTACGACGATCAGAAATGCAGAGGATGGTTATCAAACGTTTGCCTCTCGGTGTTTCTACGATAGAAATTAGAAACTTAAACAGAGACGATATAAAGACGATACAGAGTTCATCGAGAAGCCGAAATTAAAGGCAGAATTATAGGAACTGTTACAGCAGCGATAACGATGCGGCAACGAGGCTAAATACCTGAATTTCGCGGGAATGAGGGCACTAGTGCGAAGAGACGAATATTTAGACGAGTACCGACGGCGATGGTCGACGTCCACGACGCTCGAGCGTGTCGCGAACGCCACTGAAGAATGCATTTGCACGCATCCGGATAAACGACTGCGATATGGATATCTGCTGAAACATCACGCGAACGTATGTCGCGTCGTGCATCTGCAGCTCCTAATTTCATTGGCCGGATTCGAACGCTTACAGCGATTTAAATGTGTTAAGCCTGCGTTAAAACACGAGAACGGTATTTAAGTCGCATACAGATTAATCTACGTAGAGACTATTGTTCGAAAACCTTTGTCACAGACAGTGTCACGGAGTACAAACCGGCTAATTTCGCATTAAAATAATAAGAAAGTATTTGAAGATGAGAATTTTAAATCTCGAAAGAAAACGCTCTGACGTTAGCGATTATAGGAAAAATTGCGATGAAATAAAATATGATACATCATGATAAAAGAATTCTAAATACTTTAGATTCTATGATAGAGGAATCTGAAATTAAATCGATGACTTTTTAAGAGCAATCCATCTAAATCTAAAGAAATTTGTCAAATAGTTTGAATAGTTGAACTGATTTGTGGCTTTTTAAACAAAACTACTTAAAGCTACTCGATGAAACGAGTGTTAGGAGATTATCACCGATAAAACGTGGACAGAAAATGAATAGGTCTACGTCTCGGCAAGTAGCTTCAAGCGCGAATAAGATACTGAGAAATAATTTATCATCGGATTAAACAGTGCAATAACTTAGCTGAAACGTCTAATCTACGCGACGAATTAATCGCGTTAAACGCTAGACTGTCCACTGGGATTAGGAATTCTCGAAATTACGAATGTCAAGTATGCAACTACATATTTCTGGATTCTCAACTTTGTCCACGTGTTCTCCTTTCTCGATTTTTAACTAAAAATCGAACTAAATCCATATTCATCTTTGATTATCGTCGTCTAGGAAACGTTGCTCTGAGGTTAAAGCGATCGAGAGTTTCGTTGGCTTATGAGTAGCAAACGGTGATAAACGGTGAAACGTTAGGTCTCAATCTGAGAACCATGGCTGTCGTACACAATAGTTATGCACGTCGCAGATAATATCCGACTATCCTCGTTTATTTATACTCTGGCTCACATAGAAAACAGCAGACCGAAGGCAGAGACACCACGTGATTGCACATAAGTCGTTTCGCTCCTCGCATCTCAACTTCACAGCTGCACTAAACGGATTTTTAGCAACCGGTCTCTCGTTCAACGCTACCTTCTGAACCTCCAGAGCGGTTTTTGCCAACCGCCATTCGTCTCGCTTATGGTTCACTCGAGAAAGCCTACCGCGTATTGACGTTTACATCCGTGACATGTCGCGTTCTCGTGAACGGTGCTAATAAATCTTTCGGATATTTCGCGTTGAAATATATGCTTCTCGCTCTCTGTCCTTATAACCACGTCGCGTTGCACGTAACGATGGTTTATCGCGATAAACTAGGCGAATATTCTCTGCCATTTACAGTAATTCGCGTGCCTGTTAATTTTATTACGACGAAATATCGTCGAGAGAAATATTGCTTTCGTTGTCCTTTGGGAATCGTGAAGCAAAGTTCTCGTTAAAATTAATCACAATCGAAAGAAAGGCCCTTATAGTGAATTTTTTTCAAGAAAATTCCTGGACTTTTTGATAGGAGATTTTTGCTATCCTTTATATCTCTCATTATACTATACAAGAAATTTTTTCTTCGGCTAATTCTTCTCAATCGATAATCCACATCGTCCACGAGAGATTGGTGATAATTTCGAAGGAAAAGGAAAACTTGCGAGAGTTTATCAACGGCTAATTACCTCAACGCGTCGCTGTTCCCTCTGTACTCGAATTTTATCAGTGGTAAAACTGTTTACAGCAAACACGCGTGTCTCGAATTTTATCAATCGGTGGATATCTGCTCGGGGAAGGTCTGCGGTTTTGGAAGAAAGAAAACGAAAAAGCGAGAACGTATCAAAGTGCGTGGATCAGCGCGTGATGCATCGATATCCGTGTTTCGCTGGATATTATCCGTGAATTCGCCGTGATAGCCAGCGACAAAGCGTCGCTGTTTACCGGCTGCCGTTTTATTTCCCTCGATTTCAGCACAACTCGCAAAAGTGGTCCGCTTTGAGGGAAAAGTACCACCGCGGGAAAAGTTAACTTCGCCAACTGTTAAACCGCGTAAATCGATAGCGTGCTTTTTTTAAATCCCGATGAACGGAGATGATGCACGCGCGTCGTTAGAAATCAGACCGCGGTGATATTCCGGTGAAAAGAGCGCGAGCTCGCAAGCCTCTATATCAAGATCTAGCCGGCGATTTTTCTACTCGGCGTGTGCCGGCTGAATTCGAACGGGAATTTCGATTCTCGAACGACGAGAAAGCGACCGCGTGAAATTCCTTCGTTTCCGAAGGCCGCGTTTTCCACGCGGAACAACCACGCGGGAAGACTGTTTACGCGAGCGACTCGAGCTGCTAGAGAAAAGCAATCGAGAGGAGAGACACGTGAAAACGATAAAAGTTCAGCCGGAGAACCTGTTCTCCTTTATTCTATCGCTACTTTTTACCGTGCCGCGAATGTTCTCTATCCGTTGCGTATCGTATATTCGCGCCGAAAAATCTAAAACGCCTCGCTGGCGCCTTTCTCTTTCTCCTCCTCTGTCACTCGTATTCACGGTCAACGTTTCGGCGGTGACGAGTCGTTGAATCTCGTTAGAATCGCCGCGACCAATCGCGAGTGTGAAAAAACACCGTCTCGCCGAGGAAATAGCGATTTTTTTTATCGCACGCGGGATAATTTCCGTCGCTGATTCGAGATGGAAAGGTTGATCTCTCCTTATCAGCCGTATCTCGAAACCGCGTACGTGATACTTTCCAGATTTTCACGAATTTTAATCGAAAATCCCCTTTTAGTTTTCCTCGCATCCTACTGAAAGTTATACTCGTTACGGATAGCGCAGAGTACAGTAGACTCCCATAAAATTATAACGAATTTGTTAAATTATTCCTTCTATCACGAATTTTCCAATTCTTCTTACAATTTACGCGAAATAAAAAGATTCTGTTCAACGAGAAATTCCATAGAGCTTTTGCAAAGGAAACTGTCTGTTTTACGGTGTTTTTAACAATGTAATCTTGTAATTATAAAAGAGATAGAGTCGCTATATATTATTTTAGTAAGACTAACAGAAACTAATACGACGATGGTCATCTCAAACGTTATCTTAAATTATATCATCCATAACGCGATGCACGTAGACGTACAATAAAAAATGCGTCAGATTATTTACACTCGCGAAAGAGCATAAGATTATCAACAAATTCCAGCGCACACGCAAAGTACACGGGGTACGAAAGGGTGCCCTCTGCCGACAGTGTCATCTTCGGAACGTTACGGAATAGATAACTGGAAAACGCGGCAACTTTCACGACAGAGCTAGACGAAAGAAAAAGCAACGGAACCGATAAAAATTCCCAGCTCTTTATCGCGTTGGACGAAGACGTTCGTTCGGAAGGTCGTAACGAACGCGCATGACTGTTACGTAAGATTAACGCGGGAACGCGAAAAGGGCGCTCGATATCGCTGTAAAAACGTGAGAACACAATAAAAAGTAGATAAAAAGTAAATATCAGAGGCGAGAAGAGAATTGCAAAAGCACGATACGATAAGGGGGAGTATAATAAGAAAAGAATAAGTAAATAATCTTACCTTCCAACCGGCGCTGCTGTTGCTTTCTCCTTTCTCCCTGAAGTAGGGGATGTTCTGCATCATCCATTCGTAGATCTGAGAGAGAGTCAACCGCTCGTCCGGGGCGCTGGTAATGGCCTGAGTAATGAGATCGGCATAACTGTGATTTCCCCAGGCGTTTCGCCGGGAGGAATTCTTCTTGACCGGAAGCAGGCCGGTACCTTGGCCGAGAGAGCCATGCTGAGGCGGCGTGCCACTTTCGACGCCTTCGACGCCCTCTTTGCTAGCCGATACGCTCGGCACCACGTTCCCCTCGATGTACTCCTCCGGTCTTGGCAGCGGCCACGTGTGCGACCGTGCTCTCGTCTGAGGCTCGAACCCGCTCTCAAGGTCGTATGGTACCCCCTGCTGTGGTTGCAACCCGGTCTTCGACCCCGACGCAGAAACCGGCACCGAGTCCATCATGTTCCTTTCCTCCGTGTACTCCACTTTGACCGCGAGCACCTCGCCTGGTGCTCTCTTCTCTCCCGAATATCCCCACACTCTCACTTTACCTCACTTTACCCTTGGATAGCCTCGCTATCCACGATTCGCAACGAGAACCGAGCAGGGTCGGTCACTTCTCTTTCTTTTCTCCTTCTCCTATCCTTTCCTTTTCTTTCCTTTTGTTTCCCTCGAGGGGTCCCGCGTTTGTCACTGGATTCTTTCCCGCAGCACGTCCGCCGAAGAGTAGTAGATATCTCGCGCACGATATCGAGGATGATGTCGAGGATGATATCGGTGGGAGTGAACGAGAGGACGAGGACGGCGAAGGAAAAGCGGAGAGTATCGCGGATCACTCGAATGGAACTCCGCCGCAGCTGGCAGCGGACCGACCGAGAATACGCTAGGCTGTAGGTTGTTCTGCGTGTGGCGAGCGAGCGAGAGAGAAGGAGAGAAAGAGGAGGAGTGCGAGGGAGAGAGACGGCGGCGAGAGAGGGGGCAGACCACGTGGTCAAACTCACTGTTTACAAGCCGCGCCGTCGGTCACGTGGCCATGTTTTGATAAAGAACTTGGCCCACTGCGAGCAGAGGATCTTCGAGTTTGTTGCCTGAGCGTGGCGCTTTTGCAAAAACCTTCCGCGTCTCGGGGCGAAAGGTCGCGTCGCGTTGTTTTTCGTGCGCGACCTTGCTCGTTGCTCGTCGGCAAAACTTCCAACCGCGACTCTGTCGATAGCTTTCCTGCTTCCAGAAGATCCTTCTTCTTCTTCCTACTTTTCATCGATGATCCACCACCGTTTCCTTCCTCTTCCCCTGTTTCTTCTCACCGGGACCAACACCGCGAGCGCTTCTTCTTCGGTCTCTAGCGGATCCAGACGATCCGAAGGATAAAGCAGTTCGGATGGATCTTTGTTCTTTTCGACGCACGTTCGAGCAGCGTTGCTCCTCCGTCGATAATGCGATCGATGTCCCAAGTGCACGCTGCGGATACTCGGTGAAGGTATCTTCGGTATCAGACACGCGCACTCGTGGTTACTACGGGAATCGAATCACCTTCCTTTCCTGTACAACTTGCCGGCAAGGCAGCGCGGCGAATACTGACGAATTCTTCTGGCCGGCAGCCGGAACTGACCGAGCCGAGCCGAAGTTGCGAGAAGTGAATTCGTGGCGCCTGCCTCCGCGCATTCGAGAGCGACGAGGATAACGCGAACGAGGTATACGACGAGTGCGAGCAAGAGAGAGCGAGCGAGAGAGAGAGGGAGATGGCTAGCATAGCGAACGAGCGATCTGGTGGGTGGTTCGGTGAGGTGGAGGGGGTTTGATGGAAAGGGTGGGGGCGAAGCGACGGAGTTGGAGCGAAAGAGAAAGGAGCGACGAGCGAGCGAGCGAGCTAGCTAGCAAAGAGGTTAGCGGAACGAGAGAGGGAGAAAGAGGCAATGGTCCGGAATGAGCTGGATAAAGAGAAGAGGGAGAGAGAGAGGGCAGCGTGGTCGGTTAGATGGAGGTGATGGGCGGGGAAAGGGGCACGTTATGCCCCCAGGGCCAGATACTGTTCTCCATACGGCTCGGAGGAGAGGGAATTCGCACGCGGCCACCTACCCCTCTGCTGATGGGCGTTCAATTCTCTTCGCTCTTTTACAACTTTTCGAATAATTTCACCGTGTATAATGACCGGCTCGCCTCAAATATTATTCCAGTTTTCCAGCAAAAAGTACCGCAAACTAAAATAAATCCACGCCAATTCGATTCCACGAGTTTTCCCTATTTTTGATCCTTCCGATCCGCGAAAACACCTCGCGATTATAGATCGTAATTATCTTGTAAATAAATATCCAGAACTCGTGAATCGAACGAACTTTCGCGGAATATACCGGTCTGATTGTTAATTGAAACAGCGAAGGATTCGCGCCGCGAAAGATATTTTTTATTCGCTTAATAAACAATGACGTTCCGTTGTTATTTTCTCGAGAAAATTTTCCGTCTATCGAGAGAATCTCTTTCAAAAGATCGTAGCTAATCGTAGAACGCGCGGAGGTTTCGAGGTCCAGAATTCAGCAAGATTCGTTTCCAATTAATTCGATTTTAACAGCTTTCTCGAAAATCACGAAATTCCCATTTTTCCACGAAAAGTATCGTTATCTCTTCCTTGATATCTCCTCTATTTTTTTTCTCCGTCTTGAACGAGCTATTAATAACTTTAATGCTCTTATTGATTTTTTTTGTAATTTCTAGGCCTGGAAACTTTTTTCCTTCGCAAGACTATTTTAACGCTTGCCAGCGGTCTTTAAGACTCCCTGTACCCTCGGTTCTCGTTCGAATTTCCAGAAATGTGCAAGATTTCTCGCGTGGACCCAATTTCACTCGGAATAACCGCCAAACTGTCGTTTGAATCTTCTGTCGTTCGACGATTCGGCGAGTCCACGGCTAATTAGTAGCTGCGCGATTAGCGATGCTCTTTTCCTCGCGCGCATTGATACGCCAACTTCTCTCTTCTCCGCTCAATTTCACGTGTACCCTTTGCGAACTTCCAGCGTCCTACGCTCGACCTTTCGTGGTTCCGCAGATTTGAACCTCGCTGGCGAGGAACAAAGGTGGAGCAGAGTAGAGTTATCGGAAGCTTCCGTTCACCTCTCGCGATAATTCGACCCAGGGCGCATGAAACGGGAAAGGTTAACGAAATGCATAAATTGGGAATTGTTGATTGGCATGTTCTTTTTATTAGCAACCTGATGCATGAAATTTACTCTCTTCTGATATTTAACTGAACTCTGACATCCATCAAATTCTGACACACCTTTTCCAAAGCGGTCTCATTTCGCGTGTTCCAACGATTCTCTCCTGAATACCATAGTGGGTGAGAAAAGAGTATTAGCGAACTGCGTTACAAGGAAATTCGACTAACCAAAAAATTTTCATTGAAATATTTTAATTCCGACGAGGAACTCTGTGTATGCGTGTTTTAACAGATCATACGCGTAACATCGTTCCAAACGGATGAAATTTGCAACTGAAATTACAATGCTCTTGTCGGTTCTGTTATAAAAGTAACTTTGTAACGGTAAAAAATACATTAAAACTTGAAACACGAGAAACGTTTAACTTTCGATACTCTAATCGTTCTATTGTGACAAAAGCGAAGATTAGAATCAGAGCATGGAAAGATACTGGAACTTCGAGGGTCTATTTGTGACCTATAAAAACGCGTTCTGTCCACAAAAAATTACTGCGCGTAGAAAACACTATGTTGTACATGTACACAAACATTCCGTTTCTACGAATTTCCTTGTTACGTAGCGTTTTAATGTTTGTTTTACCCACTGTAGAATATCGAAATTGAACAATTCCGAATGCCATACGATAACAAACAAGAGAGAAACGTGAATTTTTATACAGAAATGCATCAGGATCCTTCTATAATTACTGCAATATAAAATATTTAGTTATTAGAAACAAAATCAGTTATTAACATTGAGTTAAACATATTAAAAATATGACTTTTCAAAAAACTGAAGAAAGGAAAAGGATCTATACAGGAATAAATATTAAAAGAAATTAAATAGGATTGGTTCGCAATATAATTTTTTAGAGTGAAAAAGAGAAGTGAAAATCTTAGTGAACAAAATATCGCACACTATATTATACATTAATTAAAGGAACAATTAAATCACTTCTCAAATTGTATTTCTCCACAATAACGGTACAGAACAATTGATCGTATGCAACAACAAATATTTATTTAAGTGAACACGTGACTCAGGTTAAAAAAGGCAAAGAAGAAAATAAACATTAATTTACGTAAAAATTCCTCAACGCAACTACAGTTCTTTTATGACTGATAACGTCTCGTAAAGGAAAAATGTGATACGTGGAAACGTAGTTGGGACATTTTGAACTTCCGTACGAAATTTTATCGTGTGAAATCGCACATGCGAAGAAAATTAAAGAAAAGAGGGAAGCTACTGGTATCCCTTATCCATTAGATCTGCCCGAAAAAGGTGGGGTTAAGTTCGTACTATCAATTACGTTACCCCAGTTCTAAAGCTTACTTTACACCAAATTGAATGAAGAAGCTCGGGATAAAATTTGTTGCGACAATGAATTTGCTCAGGATAAGTTCGCTCATGCGATTAAAAGATTAATCAACGCCTTGTAAAGGTGATAATCGAATTATCATGAATCTGTTCGAATAGGATTACGGATAAAAATCAAAAATTTATCCGTGGAATTGATGTAATTTTAAGAGCATTACATCACAAACAAAGACATACGCTTTGCAAAGGAACGAAGAATAAACATTGCCCTAAATGTACACCGTATGCTCCAGATTATAAATATATACACGGAGAAATGTATATAGAAATACAGTACATATAACACCGAAAATTACGCGAATTCGTTAATTATAAAGAAACACTAAGAAATTATAAAACAATGAGGAATATGCTTCTCCAAGAGTTGAAAAAATGATACGTATTATTTACAGGCTCAACAATTTTGTAACTGGACAGATGAATATGACATAGGAATTAATTAAACAATTTATTATTATTAATTATAATTTATATAATACAAATCATTTATTATTATTTACTCGTAGGAAATGACACACTACGCAATATGTGTACTAAACTTTTCATTAAATAATTACAACACGTACTTCTGCAAGTTCAATAGCTAAAATCCTACCAATAATACACAGGTATACACACAAAGTATTCTCAGGAATCGAGAAACCTACATATTATAATAAACAATCAATGAGGAAAAATGTCTGTCTTAAAAATTAAACGATAAAAGCTAAAACTCAGTCATTTTCATACCAATTTTCCTCCGGCGTGATCGATAAATTAACAACCGCGTTATATAAAACGTTAAAGATAACAATTAAACTATCTTCAGGACGGCAGACATACCAGAATCCAAGAAAATTAATGCACAGAGCAACTACTTTATCGTCTAAAGCCAACCCCCAACCACTCCTGATAAAACAGATATAAATAAACCTGGCTAGGATAACTTATCACTAGGAACATTACCGACATACCTCACCACAAGAATAGATAACCAGCAATAGTAAAGAGCAACTACTTTATCGACTCACGCGAAACGCTAATCGCTCTTGATAAAAACAGATAGGTATACACTGATCGATGATAAGTTACCACCCGCAAAATTACCGACATACCTCAGCGAAAGAAAACAACATCTTTAACGCGTGTATAGAACAACTACTTTACCGACTGGCGCGAAACGCTAACCACACATGATAAACACAGATATAAAGACAGGCCGGGGATAAGTTATCACCTGGAACGTAACCGACATATCTTAAAATAAGAATGCAACATGACCAGCGGTGAAAATTACACCTATAGAATCTGTAGAAAATAAAAAACAAGATGCAAGTAAAAACAATCACAAGAAAATATATTTTTTTACATAAATGTGCTTTTGCAATTAGAACTCACGCCTCGAATTTTAGTGTTACGAATTACTTTCGCATTTCAATCAACCATTGGAAAAACTGGAAAGGAAAAGCAATTTTATTAAAGACATTGGACAATTGAACAAAACATATGTGTTGATTATGAAAACAAACTACTGTTATTATTACTACTACTACAAATATTACTAATGTTACTACAAGCGAGCACAGTGACAAAGTAGTAACAGGAATGACTTTCCATGAAAAGGACCCAATGGATCCTTTGGATGGAAAGTCATTAATAGTTGCCCTCTTCTATGGCAGTTTGCCGGGCCTCTTCAGCGTATAGCCACTTCTTTCTTCGGGCCCAATGCCCGCTGAAACTTAAATCTAGGCCCGAGATTCTTTAATCTCACCTAATGGCCCCCTGCCTACTTATTACTATCATTCACACCAGAAAGTATACTACCTGCCTACCGAATCCTATATTTAAAAAATAGCAAAGCAAGCACACAAACACACATCGCTCCACGGTTCTCAGACATACCACCCGGGCGCAAAGGCCTACACTAGAGAGTGTGTCCCGGGACACCTCCGACACCCGAGTTTCACCCACATTCATACTCTAAGGGTACGTACCGTTTTCCTGAAATCGACTGACGATGGCTAGCGATCATTGCGTAATATTTCTCTATTTCAAATATTTGCGTCTCAATAACTGTGTAACACACGATGGAACAAGTCGCATCGATATCCTCCGACTCAACGAAAATTACATCATAAGTTGCAGATCGTAGTTTCATCTTTACTTGTAAAAATGTATCGCGAATAGACGAATAGACGAAAAATAGACGAAACGACGCAGTTTCACAGCCTAACCAGCACACACAATGCGAAACGTACGTCGTGCACGATACACTACCGCATCGTCAGTCGCTTAGAAATCATTAAATACTTATAAACAATAATCGTCGTGCCCATTACCTTTCACCCACTCAAGTAGCACCTGGGCACGTGAGTGAGTTCCTGGCAATGAACACGGAAAGGGTTAAACCTGAAAATCCTGAGCTAAAATAACAATTAGTATTTCGACTTTCAATGTAACGGACTAATGCTTCTACTTCATCTTACTTGACTTATTGAATGTACAATTTCTAAATTTCAAAGAGAAAAAAAATTGTCCAAAAAACCAATTAATAAATATATTCTTTATATACGTATATTAGTACAGAGCACCTCAGGCGATCCATTCATCTACTTGTCTCTACATTACCGAAATCGTCTTATTCATTATTATAATTCTAAATGTCAAACCGAATGACGAGGAATTCGACACAAAAAAAATAAATATAACTTTTATGTATGTATATTAACATAGGGTGCCTCAGGTGATCCATTGATCTATATGACTCTACTTTATCTTAATAGTCTTATTCATTATTTAAATTCGAAATTTGAAACAGAAAAACAGGGAATGAATTATATTATTTATGAAAATATTTATAAATTTAAAAATCGACATATTCATTATTAAAATAAAAAATGAAATTCAAAAAAAAAAAAAATAAATAAAACGTGGAATGGACGTAACATGCCCTGATTAAATAATATGTTAACGTTCAATCCAAGAAATAAATATATTATTTATTTATGTATTTATATATTAAAAAATAGACTTATTCATCATTAAAATTAAAAAATGATATTTCAAGAGAAAAAGAAAAAAAACGAGGAATGGACGTAACATGCCTTGATTAAATAATATGTCAACGTTCAATCCAAAAAATAAATATATTACTTTTATGTGTATATTAATATGAAGTACCCGAGGCGACCTATGTATCTACTACATCGTCTTATTGATTAATAAAATTCGAAATTTCAAACAGAAAAACGAGACATGCACGTAACGGCTTTCATTAAATGCTATGTTAACGTCCAATCCAAGAAATAAATATATTCTTTACGTATGTATATTAATATAATGTACCTTAGGTGATCCATTTATCTATTCGCCTCTACTTCACCTTAATTGTCTTACTGATTATTATAATTCCAAATGTCAAACCGAATGGCAAGGAATTCGATCCGAAAAAAATAAATATATTTTTTATGTATGTATATTATTAACATAGAATACCTCAGGTGATCCATTGATCTATTTGACTCTACTATATCTTAATAGTCTTATTCATTATTAAAATTCGAAATTTTAAGAAAAACAAGGAATGGACGTAACATGCCATGATTGGATAATATGTTAACGTCCCATCCAAGAAATAAATATATTATTTATGAAAATATTTATATATTTAAAAATCTACATATTCACTATTAAAATAAAAAATGAAGTTAAAAAAAAAA
>NIJG01000041.1:557824-569063 GCA_002201625.1 Euglossa dilemma | reverse complement strand
TATTATTTATTTATATATTTATATATTAAAAAATCGACTTATTGATCATTAAAATTAAAAAATGATATTTCAAAAAGAAAAGAAAAAAACGAGGAATGGACGTAACATGCCTTGATTAAATAATATGTTATCGTTCAATCCAAGAAATAAATATATTATTTATGTATGTATATAAATATGGAGTTCCCGAGGTTATCTATGCATCTATTTCATCATCTCATTGATCAATAAAATTCGTAATTTCAAACAGAAAAAAAATCAAGGCATGGACGTAACAGCTTTCATTAAATAATATGTTAACGGTCGATCCAAAAAATAAATATATTATTTATATACGTATATGAATATGGACTACCTGAGGTGATCTATTTACCTATATAGTTGTCTTGTTGATTAATAAAATTCTAAATTTCATTAAATAATATGTTAACATTCGATACACAAAACAAATATTTTCTTTATGTGCACTAACGTCGGTATTTATGTTGACACTTAGGGTAAAATTATATATGATGAAGGATACAGTTAGTGTGTGTCACATAAGTGCGGCAGATTCATGTTTAATAATTTAATGTTTTAACTCAATTTCATGTCAAATGTTTAATGTTTACTGTTTGATATAACCGAGCACGGAAAGTATGTCGAAATTATAATTTAATGCATTTTGATTAAAAAAAAAAAAGAAAAATCAATTTTTTCAAAAATTCGCGATTAAACGACTATAAATTTCAACTAGTTCTGTTGCACTCAATTCACAAACTTTTGGCATTTTGTGAGAAATTGTCTATTATAATATAAATATACACACAAACGGAAACAAATATTATAATCGATAAATAAAATTTAGTACATGTCAACTTACGGGTTCCGCACGCAGAAAAAAGTTTAAATAAAGGAGATACATGATCGAATTATTATAAGAGTACCTAACAACTGTACGTGTCAACGTAAATACCGACCCGAGTGTATGTGTAATAATACAGAGTACCTCAGGTGATCTATTTATCAAAGTACACTTTTCTAAATTTGATACCAATATCTATACTCGTTACTTTGATTGCAAGATCTGCCTGTCGCGAAATATCTTCTTGCACGTGTAATTTATATTATCTTTTTAAATATGGTTTTGGAGTACAATCTCTCCATATTTCAAATTAGAACGGCACTCGTAATATAAAATGAAATATGTTAATTACTGTGAATTATATTTTATCTATTTTCTATTTTATCTATGCTATACGAAAACTCGATGTGCAAGAAAATCTATCCTGAACTATTAAAAAGAAATAAATAAAAAACAAGTGGATGTTACTACTCACGGATATAATATATATCAGTGGTCACTATGCTCGCAAAATTCTACATAATACAATACAACCAATCACTCGTGTCGATTAGGACCTTTCATCCTACGACAGGATTGAGTGATCGGAGGAACAGAAATGCATGCGACTCACATTTCGATGCGAAGAGCACTGCTACCGACGACATATTTGCACTCGCGGGCAGTTGCTGGACGAAGAGCTAGTTGACAGTCACGATGATGCAGCCATGACACTTCTTGGAAGAAACGAAATCCATGTAAAATCTGTAAAAAGAATTATGCGAATATGTTACATATTATCCGTGTAATATATACGTCGTAATGAATTATCAATAATATCCTAGCCATTATTTTTATTAATTATATATTTCAAATGATACGAAATGCAAGGACTCGTGTGCGTCGATTCGCACTGGTCGTGCCACATGTAAAAGTAGAAAAATGATAAGCGTACCACTCTCTGTTCGTAGATCGCTACCCCGTTACAATTTAGTTTAAATCTTCCAGTAGGTTGACTGCCCGCCTTGTGTTAGCACTATAAGAGTTATTTTTCGGCCACACTGACTAAATGTACTCAGTTTATTTCAAAATTCTTCACGACGCAATTCCCAGCACGCGCACGATACCAACAAGTCGTTACATTCTTTTGCGCATTGAAATCTGCGCAGAAATGGCTATTCAAATTCTGCGCATCTCCTGATTCTAGAAGAATGAGCAGAAACGAATATTCCAAGTCTGCGCATCTCCTGATTCTAGAAGAATGCGCAGAAATGAATATTCATAGTCTGCGCATCTCCTGATTCTTGAAGAATGCGCAAAAACCAATATTCAAAGTCTGCGCATCGCTTGATTCTGGAAATATGCGCAAAATGCATGCCCAATGACTCATTTTATAAAAGCGCGCGCAAAATATTAACAGGAGAAATGACACTGAACTGGGTGATTAACCAATAAATTTCTCGATAAATTATGTCAATTATTCCATACACATCTATACACACGCGTGCCTATGTCACAACGATAAAATATTGCCAAGACCTCCCGAATGGCCATTGCACTTATTTATGATCGTTATGGCGGCCATCTTTTACCCCTACACTACCGATAGCTTTTACAACGGAATCTATGATCAGAAATCATTTTTTGATGGTTCAATGATTGCAATGTTAAATGTACTTGAATTAATTGAACGAAAGAAAGGAGGAAATAGTTCGTAAATGGTACCGGGGTAGCAGAGGAGCAGCGCACTGTCGAAGCGTTTCGAATAATTCGTGACACGACCTGATGGAAACCCGATGTTTGCTATTCTCCGAATGCCTCGACATTACCTCAAATCTGATGGCACACGGGATGTCAATCTATTCCTAGCCACATTGTTTGTTCACATTGTTGAAAGTCCTTCTCTTTTCTTTCTTCTTCTCTCTATTCTTCTCGCGAAATTCACTTCAACTGTACTGCGATGATGCGCGGGACCACAAGCGTCGTTACCACTGAGACTATATACTTCTGCGCACAAGGCTTTGCGCATGCGTAGTTCGTCCCTAAAGTATAAGTTAGTGACGCGCGGGAAATAAGTCATGATTTAATTCAACTAAGTAGAAAAGTATGAAATTGTGTAATATATTTTCGTTATAGTTATTGAGTAAGTAATTCTTAGATATGAATTCATACACGCGGAGGAAAACCATTCGCTCATTGGATTCGTTTTATAAGAGAATTTCGTTTACTGTACATGTTTATTACATACGATTTTATAACATTGCTGCTAATATATTATTCGCATTGTTACTCTTGTTTGCCATACATTAGCCGAAATTTGCTGATATTGTTGTTATTTACAGTATCATGAGTATTGTTATTATTCTCGATAGGATTTCTGTATAATGTTGTTTAATTATACGCACTATTATTAACAATATATATATAAAATATACATAATTTGATAAGTGACGATATTTTTGGAACTGTTTAATATATCTTTATTCAAGTCAAATGCTAACTATTTTTACAATAATGTATTTCATATTTCTCGTGTTTCGTACATTTCGATAACGTTTTCTTTGTTTATGTTTCGTATTATCGGATATGATCGAGTCGCATCGGATGTTTTATAATTCGTCTTTTTATTTTATGTGATATGTTAATGTTCATATTACTGCTGTTATGTAATTATTTCGTCCTTATGAAAGTGTTATAATAATGTAATTACAAAAAACGTTTTATTTTAATTTTATAGCGCTACTCGGTTGCCTAACCCTATGTTAAAAAAATAGCAACAAATGAACAAATTAATACATCTTACTGAACAGGACATATAATACTCAGGTACAATTTCATGTAAAATATAATATATTAGTAAAACTGAAAATATAAAAAATTTTATTTTTATTGCAAAAAATGAATTAATGATATGAACTGAAGAAATTGCAGGACATGGAAATGAAGTAGCAAAGTGGAAAGCATGGAACAGAATTATATATGTTATACATGACTGTTTGGAAAGAAATGACCAAGAAATTAGGAATTGGTGAGTTTCTAAGCATATTAAATGCTAATTATATTTTGACTGAGAAAGTTACTGTGTAATTTTTGATAATGACTAATTTCTCTTAAAGCAAATATTATTTCAGTGATTTCTTAGTTATATATAATATGTAAAGAATCATATTTCTTGCTCTTTCAAATAGTATTATATCAAATTAATGTAATGTGTGGCAATATTTCATATGTAATCTTACAATACGTCAAGTGACCTATGAAATATAATTAAATAAATTACTTATCCAGTTTTAAAAACTTTTTGTGAATTTAGATTATAACTTTTCTGCTAAAGAGGGATCACGGTACACATGTACAGTTTTAATTTTATGTCTATGATTTGTGTAGGTTTCCAAGTAATTGAAAACATTATTGATTACTTAATTTTATGCATAGAATATATTAATCGCATTGATAAACTTGTATTACAATAAAAATGAATGTAGTGAGCAATATAAGAAAGAAATACTAATACTTCTTCATTGTGTTTTCAGCATCAGTTTTAAAATAAGAAGAAAGAATTCAAATATATTCATAGTAGAAATTTACGGAGAAGGTAGGAAGAACTGCATATAATATCATTGGTAACTAGTAGGAAATTGGAAACATTTTTATTATAGATACTTCAATTTTCTGCAGATTGTATCAAGAAAGACACCTTCAAATATAGGAAATAATGATACTATTTAAGATGGTAGAACCAAGGAAGCAGATGTTGGTACATCAGCTACACAGCTAACAAGAATCACAAAAATATTAAGAAGTGACCAAAATTGAAAAATGAATTACTAAAATTAATATTGCAAAAATTTACAAAATAAAGTTTCTACTTTGTTTTAGCTTCAGAACTGGAAAAGTTCCAAATGACCATTAGAAGTAAATGCTGGACTGTTGCATGTTTGTAAAACAGGAAGGCTGTGTATTTCACTATCTATGCAATGGTATGTATGTATATACAATGATATGTTCCTTCAGTCTTAAATAAGTCTTTTGAAAGCTAATACAAAAAATACAGCTGATTTCAAGTTTATAGTTTTCTAATGCCACAAAGTACATCACTGTAAGTTTTAACATGTGATTTGGCATAAACTTGTTACATCCTTATGGTATATTACATATCATATTATATTGTACATTAAATAATATATGTACTATTCAGAATATGGTGTAACTTTTCACTCTGTTTTAGCTTCACCACTGGAAAACTTCCAAAAGACCATCAGATTTAAATGCAGGACTGTTGCATGTTTGTAAAACAGGAGGGCTGTATACTTCAGTAGCTATATAATGGTATGTATGTGTATACAATGATCTATTCTTTCAATCTTAAATATGTCTGATGAAAGCTAATACAAAAAATACAGCTGATTTCAAGTTTATAGTTTTCTAATGCCACAAAATGAATCATTGTGAGTTATAACATGTGATTTGGCATAAACTTGTTTCATCCTTCTGGTGTATTACATATCATATTATATTGTATACTAAATATTATGTACTATTCAGAATATGGTGTAACTTTTCACTCTGTTTTAGCTTCACCACTGGAAAACTTCCAAAAGACCATCAGATTTAAATGCAGGACTGTTGCATGTTTGTAAAACAGGAGGGCTGTATACTTCAGTAGCTATATAATGGTATGTATGTGTATACAATGATCTATTCTTTCAATCTTAAATATGTCTGATGAAAGCTAATACAAAAAATACAGCTGATTTCAAGTTTATAGTTTTCTAATGCCACAAAATGAATCATTGTGAGTTATAACATGTGATTTGGCATAAACTTGTTTCATCCTTCTGGTGTATTACATATCATATTATATTGTATACTAAATATTATGTACTATTCAGAATATGGTGTAACTTTTCACTCTGTTTTAGCTTCACCACTGGAAAACTTCCAAAAGACCATCAGATTTAAATGCAGGACTGTTGCATGTTTGTAAAACAGGAGGGCTGTATACTTCAGTAGCTATATAATGGTATGTATGTGTATACAATGATCTATTCTTTCAATCTTAAATATGTCTGATGAAAGCTAATACAAAAAATACAGCTGATTTCAAGTTTATAGTTTTCTAATGCCACAAAATGAATCATTGTGAGTTATAACATGTGATTTGGCATAAACTTGTTTCATCCTTCTGGTGTATTACATATCATATTATATTGTATACTAAATATTATGTACTATTCAGAATATGGTGTAACTTTTCACTCTGTTTTAGCTTCACCACTGGAAAACTTCCAAAAGACCATCAGATTTAAATGCAGGACTGTTGCATGTTTGTAAAACAGGAGGGCTGTATACTTCAGTAGCTATATAATGGTATGTATGTGTATACAATGATCTATTCTTTCAATCTTAAATATGTCTGATGAAAGCTAATACAAAAAATACAGCTGATTTCAAGTTTATAGTTTTCTAATGCCACAAAATGAATCATTGTGAGTTATAACATGTGATTTGGCATAAACTTGTTTCATCCTTCTGGTGTATTACATATCACATTATATTGTATACTAAATATTATGTACTATTCAGAATATGGTGTAACTTTTCACTCTGTTTTAGCTTCACCACTGGAAAACTTCCAAAAGACCATCAGATTTAAATGCAGGACTGTTGCATGTTTGTAAAACAGGAGGGCTGTATACTTCAGTAGCTATATAATGGTATGTATGTGTATACAATGATCTATTCTTTCAATCCTAAATATGTCTGATGAAGGCTAATACAAAAAATACAGCTGATTTCAAGTTTATAGTTTTCTAATGCCACAAAATGCATCATTGTGAGTTATAACATGTGATTTGGCATAAACTTGTTTCATCCTTCTGGTGTATTACATATCATATTATATTGTATACTAAATATTATGTACTATTCAGAATATGGTGTAACTTTTCACTCTGTTTTAGCTTCACCACTGGAAAACTTCCAAAAGACCATCAGATTTAAATGCAGGACTGTTGCATGTTTGTAAAACAGGAGGGCTGTATACTTCAGTAGCTATATAATGGTATGTATGTGTATACAATGATCTATTCTTTCAGTCTTAAATATGCCTGATGAAAGCTAATACAAAAAATAAGACTAACTTTAGGATTATAGTTTTCTAATGCCACAAAGTACATTACTGTGAGTTGTAACATGTGATTTGACATAATCTTGTTACATTCTTATGGTGTGTTATATGTCATATTTTATTGTACACTAAATACTATGTATTATGTACCATTCAGAGTATTGTGTAATTCTGTATTAACAAAAATTATTAATGAAAGTATCTAGTATAACAGTTTTTCTTTTCTACTATTTTTTTTGTGCTGGAAATCAATTTTAAATGTTCTTTCAGTAGGCATATAGCTGTATAGAATTCAACTATTGTATCTTTCTATTATGGATAAAATCTTTATTTCTATTTGTAAATATTAATATAGTTACTGATATAATTATGGTAATGTAACAAGTTTCTACATATTAATTATTTGTATTTTCAGTTTTCTGAAAGTATTCCCATTCATTCTTATATCGTTTTTAAAATGACCTTCTTTACTTGCAGCAAAGTTGTACAATCCTGTTATGTGGAGGATTATAAGGAATACTATAATATTATATGAGATGATATATAAACGATTTCATCTGTCAAGAAAGAAAGGTGTCTAGAAAGTTGGTCACACCGTTTTTCCTCTCTTTATTTATGGTCATTGCTATACCAGGCAAATTTACCGATAGTGCGTCTTATGATCAACGCCATTTGCACGCGACCATTGTAGCTTTGATGCATGTAAATGGAGCTGTGATAAAAATCAACGCGGTGACCGATCATCAGCCTTTGGATTGAATTCGTTAGTGGATTACAAGTTCAAATTCATGTCATAATGGTCGTTATTATTATAACAGACTTAACACTTGCGTGGACACGTCCAAAATGGTACTGATTTATACGTGTCAGGTAAGTGTGTATTCTGTCATATTATAGACTCAATTTAATTATGAAAATTACGTATGTGATTTTACTTTCCTACATTTACTAGTTGAAGTAACCGGATTGTTGGACCAGTATGAGTTTCTACTTCTTTAGTGATAAAGATTGGACTTATTGCGAGGATAATTATCTACCTTATTTCAAACGCAATGGAAAACGATTCCATTGCGAACATAGGTAACTATAAAATGTCACATACTTTATTGTTTAACAATCTATTTCGAATATTGAATAGATAGAATAATCGCACAATGTATAATTATTGGATTTTACTTATTATATTTGTAAATATACATATATATTTTTTTTATAAAGATATTTATTACAGGGCACAGTTTGAGCTTTATAAACGACAAGAATAGTTGTTTGAGTTACCAAAGGCCAGCAGTGTGTACGGAATAAGGGTCACAATTGTAAAGGTTCACATGATCAAAGAAATAGTCCAGATTGAGTATTCGGCAATAAGAGTTTCTGACAAATCTTTCCTAAATGTTTAATATGCGTCGGTGTTTCAAAGAAGTATTCGACGTAAAATATTATTCCCATAGTACATTTCGTTCATTCAAGCTCCTAGCAGTGAGGTGGTGTATACTCAGTCTGCGTAATGACTGTAGTACCTGTATCCATATGTGCTTATATCAATGTAATGACTCTTCAACATCACGTTATTTATCTAATTCACAGAGTGGAAGGAATTTAGGGTTTTGCCACGGATAACATATCACATGCACCGAATCAAACACATAATTGAAATTGTATGGGTAATCGCAAACGTATCTGGCCACTGTCAGCATTATCTTGTGCATGAATTGTACGTCATATAATAGTTGAGTAAACTTTTCGGCAGAATTAAAGACGGATTCGTAGTTACCAGATTATTCAAGATCGATATCTATATTTCTAAACCCGTAAGTAGTCAAAAATGTCAACGAAATTTACAAATAAATTTTTTTCAGATCTACTGCTGTTTGCCAGATCCTTGAAGAGATCTATGACTTCTTCATACCCTAGTAATGAAAATAACACCTTTTTTACTGCGTCCCGACCGACAAGATCTGTAGCTTGTCTATAGTCACCAAGCATTATATTCCTCTACAGATCAATTGAGAAGACTTCGTAAATATCATGTTTGGTTACGCATATGACTGCAAATGTATACACAATCGTGTCACACAAATTGACGTGGACGTCGTGAATTATGTCAAAGTTTCCATGGTAAAGCCGATAGCGCGGCTCTATAGATGATTTAAGAATGAACATTCTATTTAGGTTAACTAAGAACTTAGGTCGGTAATAATCATGTGGTGTCCGATATATTCTCAACATTATCAATTAACAAGCACTCTCATTTCTAAAGTACACGTGTTCTGTAGAGCTCAAAGATATTAGTAGATTGAAGGAATCATTACAATCATTTGGTCAAGACAGTTTTTTACTCTGTTTTAACACGAGGACCACGTTTACTTAACTCGCATACACAATACTTACAGATAAAACAAGTCGCTAGAATAACGTATTCTTAATTCGTCGGCGTGGTAGAACCTGCAGTGAGCGTTCACATATATTATCTCGTTTTCCTTGAATGCTGAAGGCCTCATATATGTATTTGGTGCACTTCCATTAACTAACGATACTCCATGTGAATTTGTATGTTATCTGCTACCACTTTTCTCTTGCTTGTTTGGATTTATGTCTTCAGAGTGTACGTTCTGTAAAAGGAAACTAGGATTTAACGAATCCATTTCGCCCTCATAGTTGTGGGAGACTTGTAATGCATATTCTACCCATAAAAAAAATTATTCGTTACAATATCTAAAAATGATAAGGAATGAAGATAGCAATGACAGTAAAGAATTATGGTCAATGAAATAATGTTAATAAATGTTACAAGCAATATAAAATGCGAAATACAAAAACATAGATAACTATATTGTAAATAATAGTGCGAATAATTAAATAACGATATACAGAAATCGTACTGAGAATAATAACAATACTCATGATACTATAAACAACAATATCAGCAAATTTCAGCTAATGACAAATAAGAGTAACAATGCGAATAATATATTAGCAGCAATGTTATAAAATCGTATGTAATAAACATGTACAGTAAACGAAATTCTCTTATAAAAAGAATCCAATGAGAGAATGATTTCTCTCCGCGTGTAGGAATTCATATCTAAGAATTATTTAGTCAATAACTATAACGAAAATATATTACACAATTTTATACTTTTCTACTTAATTGAATTAAATCATGACTTATTTCCCGCGCGTCACTAACTTATACTTTAGGGGCGAACTACGCATGCGCAAAGCCTTGTGCGCAGAAGTATATAGTCTCAGTGGTAACGACGCTTATGGTCCCGCGCATCATACCAGTGCAGTTCAAGTGAATTTCGCGAGAAGAATAGAGAAGGAGAAAGAAAAGAAAAGAACTTTCATCAATGTGAACAAACAATGTGGTTGGGAATAGATTGACATCCCGTGTGCCATCAGATTTGAGGTAATGTCGAGGCATTCGGAGAATAGCAAATATCGGGTTTCCATCAGGTCGTGTCACGAATTATTCGAAACGCTTCGACAGTGCGCTGCTCCTCTGCTACCCCGGTACCATTTACGAACTATTTCCTCCTTTCTTTCGTTCAATTAATTCAAGTACATTTAACATTGCAATCATTGAACCATCAAAAAATGATTTCTGATCATAGATTCCGTTGTAAAAGCTATCGGTAGTGTAGGGGTAAAAGATGGCCGCCATAACGATCATAAATAAGTGCAATGGCCATTCGGGAGGTCTTGGCAATATTTTATCGTTGTGACATAGGCACGCGTGTGTATAGATGTGTATGGAATAATTGACATAATTTATCGAGAAATTTATTGGTTAATTACCCAGTTAAGTGTCATTTCTTCTGTTAATATTTTGCAGAATCAAGTGATGCGCAGACTTTGAATATTCGTTTCTGCGCATTCTTCTAGAACCAGGAAATGCGCAGACTTGGAATCTTCGTTTCTACGCCTTCTTCTAGAATCCTGAGATGCGCAGAATTTGAATAGCCGTTTCTGCGCAGATTTCAATGCGCAAAAGAATGTAACGACTTGTTGGTATCGTGCGCGTGCTGGGAATTGCGTCGTGAAGAATTTTGAAATAAACTGAGTACATTTAGTCAGTGTGGCCGAAAAATAACTCTTATAGTGCTAACACAAGGCGGGCAGTCAACCTACTGGAAGATTTAAACTAAATTGTAACGGGGTAGCGATCTACGAACAGAGAGTGGTACGCTTATCATTTTTCTACTTTTACATGTGGCACGACCAGTGCGAATCGACGCACACGAGTCCTTGCATTTCGTATCATTTGAAATATGTAATTAATA